>JAUJPO010103000.1:0-22828 GCA_032270745.1 Tiaropsis multicirrata | reverse complement strand
CACAGATCGGGAAACAAAATTTAACCCCATCGGATTAAAACTTAGAAATCGGGTAAACACTTTTTGATTTCTGACTCCCCCCCCCCCCCCCGCCTGAATAGGGAAATGAATGCTCAGCTTTGGCTGACCAATAACCAAAAATTGTTGCTTTTGCGACGCTAGTTTTTTGTGATTCTCTGGTTGATATATAGTACATAACTTTTAACATTTTAAGTCTTGTGACCGGCTTTGACCGGTTTCTTGCACAGTGTGCTTTTTGACCGGGATGGACAGCTTTTATTTCACTTTCTCACTGGGGTGGAGATCACTCAGGTTCAATTGCCTGGTTCTTCACTAGGCTATTTTAGAGAATTTTTCACCCGGTTATTCACCAGGGCGGATCTGACTGGGTTCAGTGTGTTCAGGAAGATTTTATAGAAGTGGTACCTTCATGCTTCATAGGTAGATTATTTGGGAAGGTATTGGAGAAAATCACCAGTATTTACTTTTTTTCCTCGATACTAAAGTTCGCGTGCGGAGAGAATAACGTCTAATGAGATGTAGTTTGCAGGATGAGAGTAGTAGGTAGAGAAATAACATACCTTTTTGGTTCGCACTGTTGTCATTGTCATTGTGGTCATCAATTCTTGTTAAATCTTGCTCTGGATGAAATTTTGTTGAGGACGCTACAAAGCAAAAAGGATAATCAAATTAATTTTGGATGTATGGAATGTTTCCACCGTAAAAGTTTTCGACTCGCAGTCGAGTTTGGAAATCTCCGAAATTAGAATGTCACGAAAATGGATTTGGAGCTCGACGGCGAAATTAAATGCAATGAAATATATTTTGGCAAAGAAAATCCGAAGTTTTCAAGCTTTCGGTTGGCTGAAAACTAAATATAAACCTTGCTAAGACGTCACTAGAGTTTTAAAATATTAGCAGTTACTTCTAAGTCAGGTAAATTCTGTAAAAAAGTAAAACTTGAATGCAAATCTTATATCATCTAATCCTTCCAAAAGACGAAATAGCAAATAAAATAAAATATGTATCAAACCTTTGAACATTTTCAGCTTCAAATTGTTAATTTATCCTTCTTCTCCTTCTTCTTCTTCTTTAATTCTTTTAAGTTTTCTTTGTCTTTCGATACTGTTTTGACTGAAAACTTTTGCCATCAATCATCGTTCTCTTTTCTCACTTTTCTCTTTTTTTCTCTTCTCTATGCCGTAAACAAAGACTCGAATTTTTATATGAAAAATTAAAAAGAGAACCAATCAGAATTCAGCAATTTAATTTCAAATGATTTTCTCTCACATTTTGTAAGCTATTTTTAATTACATAAAGATAAAAGCGCTTCTCTCTTTTTTCTTCGCTCTAAAGAAAACTAAAATTCGAATGTTTTAATTAGAAAAGAGACCCAATCAGAATTGAGCAATTTAATAACAACAACAAAAAAAGGAAAAAATTGTCAAGTATTAGCTCGCAAACTCACAAGACACAGTATAAATTGTAACGCAATAGTTTTTAGTCAAACGTAAAGACAAAGTTTGACAAATTTTGGCTGAACCAATTAAAAGAAATCAGACAACTTTGTCCGTTATTCTATACCTTAAAAGTTAAAACAAAACTAAACCCAATATCCTTACTTTCCCTGGTAAAATAAAGTCGAGGCGAAGATTTCATATTCATTTCAACCCGAGGCTCTGAGTTAAAATACAACCCAGAACACAGAAGATCATAACCTGGCTAACAATTTAGCAAGTAGGAAAAAAGAGATAAAACCGTTTGAATATGTATAAAAATTACAATAGATACTAAGTCATTATCACAATATGTACAATAATATAAAAACATGTAAAAATTCCGTACATTTACTGTAATTGAACCTGCAAAGATTTTCAATTTTTTCGAAATTAAATTCCATTTTCTCAAAAAAAGGAAACAACACATACGATATGCAAAATTATTTTTGCCAATGATGAGAAGACCAGAATCAAGACATTGACTCAAAATCCAAAAATTTCAAAATGTAAAGAAAATATTGTATATATTAAAAGAAAAATTAAGATTGTTAATCGGTACTGTTCTTTTTAATGAAACCATCGTTGGTAGAAGTACGCGTGTCAGGTACAAAGCTTTTAGATGATGTTGCTGGAGCTACGAAGATTTGGCTTCCAGAAACAGTTTTTGAATTCGATTCATGCCGACTTTCGGAGAGGAATGAGCTCGGAGAATGCAGATTCTCACCAACCAAGGAAGCTTTACGCGCGATACTGTCGGAAGGTACCCATACACCACTTGTAGTGGTGGCAGATGCCGCCATCTTTGCGGAATTTCTTCGATTGATAACATCATTGATGGAAGGGACTTTGGTTGATTCGTATTCACCGTCAAACACGTTTGGAATACTTTCTTTGAAAGATGCGGAGGAGTATTTGCGGATTTGAGATTCAGCTGATAACCTCGGTGATCCAACGCTGAGACTCTTCGACATATTTCTTGAGCTACGATTGCCTTTACCAGATCGTGAACCAGAGTGACTCTTGACAGAACGCGCAGAATGTGAAATAATCATCTGTTTATGTGAAGAGTTAGCTGATGATGGAAGGAATTTGACAGAAGAGACATTTGGTTTCATGTTATTGACAGATTGGTTGTAGATGATATCCATACTGACCTTTTGACGAGAATCGACTTTAGGTGGTACGTTATCGCTAGATAATTTAGAAGGATCTGTTTCAATATTCGCTGATGGATCGGTGGAACGTCCCAATTTTGCAACATCGTCAAAAGTCAGGGAAACTTTGGATATATTTCCAGTAGACATTGGAGTGCTAGCAGCAGATGGATTAATCGGTACGAAACCGCTTCGTTGTGGTCTTCCAATGCGGTCAGCTGATTGTGGGTTAACTTTGGATGGTTGCGAAGATAAAGTTTCGTTCTCAGGAATGTCATCGAGTTCTCTTGTGCTCAATTGAACACCAATAAATTCCAGTGTGTTCTTGATCATCAAGTCTTTATCTTCGTCTTCAGAAGCTTCATCTTTCGTCTCAACATTTTCTACTTTCGTCTCAACACTTTCAACATTAGAAGAGGTAGCTTCAACTCCTTCAGCTTCAACTGAATCAATTTCTCGAGGTGTCTGGGCCTTTTGGATGATCGAATTATTCTCTTGAACGGAATCTTCAATTTCTTCTACATTCAAAGGTGACTCGCCGACTTTTCTTAAAGATGATGTACTGTGTTTGACTGAATCTCGTTTAATCAACACTTCTTTAGATTCGACAACACCAAAGTTACTGGCATTCTTTTCGTTGTCTTGAAGATCACTGACTGCAGTAGAAGGAACGTTGACTACTGATGACTTTGACTTGTTCGACTTTTTCTTCTTCATCTTTCGTGATGATTTCACTTTCACATCATCAGTGTTTGTTTTGTTGTGAGCAGATTCATTCTTGTTCACTTCGCTTATTTTAGATGTGTTTCTTCTCGAAAGATCCCTCGATTCACGTCGACTGTCTTCTGATGGTAAATCCTTGAATGGAGAAGACTTGTTCTCGACCTTTGTATGTTTTGACTTGTTTGGTAATAACTGTTTAGACGATTTTGTTTTCTCTTCCATCGATACAGAGTTGCTTCGTCGTCTCAATGCCTTGGAAGATACTTTTTGCGGTACAAACGATGAACTTGAAGAAACGACGGAGTTAGTCTTACGAGGAAGAACATGAGTATTGGATTTTGTTCCACGACTTTCAACAAAGCTTGATGTTTTTGGAAGCGTCGGCAGACAGTCCGCAGACGGTTCAGATGTTTTCGCTGACGATTTCTGATGTTTAGAAAGTCTCTCAAACACTGAAGGTCCATTACTGTCTGATATCTTTGCTTTACTCTCCCGGTTTTTGTGAATCGATTCATTTTTATAACTGGAATCCACTTTATCTACGCTGCGTTTGAGTGGTTTGGCATAGTTTGGAATTTCATTTTCTGAGAAAGTTTTTGTATTTGATTGTTCTTGAGATTGTTTTCTCGTGGTATGGTTGCTGATTTTCGGCCGTGAGTAAGAAGACATTGAAGGTCTTTTCTTCGCATGAGCAGAGTTTAAAGAAGGCGTACTTGAATCGAATGATGATTCTATGATTTTTTCTTGAACTTCGATAACAGATCTAGAATTTCCAATGGTTGGAAGAGGAACAGTGGTGGATGGATTCTTATTAATGATAGAGACAGATGATTCAGTTGCTTGCATTTGACGTTCGTGAATTGACAACTGACTTTGTAAGGGAGATGATATATTTGGTAACTCAGCCACGTTACTTTTACTTTGTGTTAGAGTAGTTTTAGATGCTTTTATATTGCTGGAATCTTTTCTCAATTGATTGTTACTCTGTAGTGGACTCAACTGTGAAGATCTTTGTGGTGTGGGTGACATTGTACAAGACACGTCTGGTTCTAATGTAACAGCTTCGGTCAAATGTTTAGGAGGTGGTGTTACAGCATGTTGACTCATTTGTACAGATGGAATTCTTCTATCGAAAACAGGTGATTGTGTATAAGGAGATGCCACTTGTTGCAAACCATAAATATGGTTACCATATTTGTCATACATTGGTAACGTTGGAGACGAACCTTCTATTGGTGACGAGTTTACAGGTTGTGTATACAACATTGCAGTATTTGTTGACGAGAGTAACCGTTGAACATCGGCCTGAATGGAGTTATAAAGAGCCAGTATACCTGGTGCTAGTTGATTTTGACCAATGAAACCCATCAGTTCAGTTTCGTCAGGGGAAGTTGAAGTCATCAAATTGAAGGCTGCTTGAGTAGTTGGTTGTTGGAGTGAGTTTTTTCGAGATTCGATATTTTGCAACATTTCAGACTCGTTAATGTTTGAGTAATCAAAAAGTTCGCTGTTTGTCAATGAGGAGATTTTTGTCATAAATTCGTTGGACCATTTCTTTTCATTGACAGCATTTCCATTACTGGTTTCTTCACCTTCTTCTTCCTCTTCTTCTTCAATGATATGATCAAATTTTTTCTTATTCTCCTTGTTGTTAAATTCTTCAATCAATCGTTTTTGTACGCTCTCGGGGAAGAAGGGTGTCAATCTTCGTTCTTTATTACTACTAGGTGTGCTGAGCGCATCACCCTCGATTAACAAACTGTTGGCTCTTTCTCTTTCTTCGTTTTCGTTTCCGTCAACTAATTCTTCGTTTCCGTCAACTAATTCTTCGCTTAGTTTGGGTGACGGTAAAGGTGTTAGTATTCGTTCTCTGATAGAGTTTCGCCTAACACGCCGCATGTGGTCAGATATTGAGTTCTTCTGGATTGCCTCGCTTATAGAGGTTTCATTAAACTTTACCAACAGGCTGGGATGTTGTTCAAGGCCCTTGCCTAAAAGGATAAATAAATAATTCCATCGTTTTTCAAGTCTCTCCATGTCCCTTGAGAGTGTGAATCCAGACCTTCTTGTTAAACAACCGATTATCCCCTAAGTTCGATTAAGGGCTCTGACCATAGTGAATTTTCGTAATTTGTTATGCATTATATGTTAATTTGTACGTTATATAGACCATTAAAGTATATTATCATGTTAAGACCCTTTCGAAGAAGAGTACCTTATGTTATCGGACAAAAAAATGTCGGACAAAAGTGACGAAATTTTTTTGAGGTGACAAAAATTTTGTCCTACGAATAATTTAGTCCAACGAAAAATAAGTCCAACAATTTTTGGTCCGATAACGTATTTCAACTTTGAGGACCTTATTTTCGGTGAAAAATTAACATTTTAAATTTCTTTTTGGTTCAACTGACGTGTCTACTTGGAACTAAAAACTGATTGCAGAAAATTTTTGTAACAGCTTCTTTGTCTCAAAATCTTGAAAATAGTGGTTTTACAACAGTTTTTCACTCATAATTTTCACATAAAACCAGTCAGAACTTTTCACGCATTGCATTGGATGAGAAAAGTTTTCCGAAAATTTTTAAATGGCACAATTATTTGCGAGTTCCTTCGAAAAAACCCAAAAGAAAAAGCAATTTGAGACAAAAGCTTCCAAAAAGTCTCTCAAAGGGTCACTTGTTTTGGCAAAAATTAGTCTCTCTAAGGGTTGGGTTTGAGGGATCTGGGCCGTGCATACCCGTCCTTCCTCAAACCGATCAAATGGTATCATCCCTAATAAAAAATCGGAATATATAATACATATTATATCACTCTAATAAAGATATATTTAATTAAAACCCGTTTGCCAGGTTAAAAGAAGCGTCGGACTGCCTTTTAAAATTCCAAGCAATAACACAAACAAATGCGATACAATTTTTGACAAAAAACCGTAAAAATTTCAATATCTGATGAAGAACATTAGAAAATAATTAGAATTATGATATATTTCTGGCCACATTTCATACGGATCTTTACGCGAAGCTAAGAAGCTCCGTCTGATGAGGGTGGGGAGAGTATAAATTGAAAGTATTCTACTTACGGGTACTATTGGAAAGGTTTATATCTTTGGTGAGAGAATTAAGTATCTCATGGTCCTCGTATCCCAATTGTTTGGCAGCCGATCCAATGACCATCATTGAATATTTGAGAGAAAAACTTCGTAGCTTTCTTCTTTCACCGACTTCATCTTTATCTTTATGTTCAGAAGAAATGATCTTCTTAGCATTCTTGATGGCTGTTGCAACTATCTCTTTGGAAGCCAACTCCAACTTCAAATCGTATTGGCTGTCCATGCTATTGGCTGAAGTGTAATCGTTCTTTAAAACATCTACTGGGTCGCTGGAGACTATTTCCAGCGCGCTGTTGATGACAGAACGGATGATGATTTCTGACGCAGAAGCCAAACATTCATAATAAGAGTTTCCATGGACTCGCACCTTGTTAGAGGACCTTGTATGAATGTCTACCAAATATTCGGAAGTTTGAGATGGCTGTGGTGAAATGAAGGGACGATTCAAGGTCTTCTCTTCTCCGATCTTGGCATTGACTTCAGCTTCAGAGAATCCAAGGCCGAGAGCAGCATTGCGTAAGGCGTTATGTGTTATTACGACACAAGGTGCTTCACCTGTACAAAGATTTGATTTCAGACTGTAGTTGGAAATCTTGACAGACGTGACAGATGGGATACTGATTGACATTGAAGAAACTCTTGTGTCCACTTCATCTACAAGCGATTGAACAGAATCTTCTTGAATACCGAGTTTCGTTGATGCGTCACGGATGGCACTTTTAGCAAGTTCAGCAGCAATGATGGAGACAGGAGTATCACTTTCATGTTTGGCAAGAACAACAGATAATGCAGAATCAGCTTCTACTTCGTTGTAACCCAGATTGATAGCAGCTTGTTTGATAGCCGTCGCTGCGATATCTTTAACTGTATCTGAGTATTTGCTATTGAAGAGAGTCATCGATTCTACTGGTTCAATTTCATCAGAAAGTGATGATTCATCAAAAGGAAAATCTATTTCGACTCCGAGAGCTGTGGAAATCTCTTGCTGGTCGTATCCAAGAGACATGGCTGCTGCGATGAGGGATATTTCAGTAATTTCTTTTGAATAATCAACAATTGATTGAGAGACCATGGGAAGTGAAATTTCTTCGTCAACCGGGTCTACGTTAAGCTCAGATAACAATTCTGGCAAGAGGTCAAGTGCGCGAAGAATCTCTTTCTCCTCATAACCAAGTTGGGTGGCTGCATTCATTAGAGAACAATTGACAAGTTTCTTGGCAGTACACGTCAATGTGACATTGGAGTAAACAGCGGAAGTTACCATAACTGGCTCATTATTAATGAGGTGGACCAGAGTAGCTCTTGGTTCCAATGGTGAATCCAACGAGCCATCAAGACTGCTTTGGCGACTTGGGATGACAAGAATTTCATAGGAACTATGGTGAGAGCAGAATGATTCATTGGAATATAGTCTGAGATCAGCTTCTTCAGGAACGTCACCTTCATTGATGTCATCATCATTGTTTTCAGTGATATTGATCACTGTCTCCAGAGAACCTTGTAGAGATTCTTGGTGATGGATAGAATCAACAACAGGTAGATACTCATGAACGCTTTTGCAATGTTCAATCACTAACCCAGGTACATCTAAAACAGCACCATGTGCACCAGCACCACCACAAGCCATCATGGAATGACGAGATCTCTGGCAATAAACGTTTTCTGTTTCATCAAGAAGAATGCGACCAAAAGTAATGAAACTTGGTTGTGTTTGGATTAATCCAATATCCAAGTTGTCTTGTGGTTCTGGTTCTGGTTCTGATTCCTCTTGTAACTGTTCAAGCGATGAAGTAGCAGTGATCGTAGGTGGTTCATCTTCTTGTTCAACGTTTTCGACGTTTTCGGAATCTTCTTCTTCCTAAAATAAATGAAATCAAAATTATCTTTCATTAAGAAATATTTAGGTGAACTTCCAGCAGGGTTCTGTAAAAAGAGGGTGCAAAATGGCAAGCAAAAATGACCCAAAATTTTTCAAGTATAAAATTAAGCATTGGAGACCAACCTTATGCACCATTGACGGTGCCTGCTTTCTTTAAAAGATTTATGATTCGTTGTAAATAGGTTGACTATTGACTTGTATTAGCAAGGAAATTTGAAGAGAGAAGGAATAACAACGAGTTCAGATTTCATTCAAAAATCAACTGAATGCTATGCACATAAACATCTGTTCCTATTGTAATAATTTTCGGAGTTAACATGCTCGCTCATGTCAATCAAAATATTCGGTGCGACGAATTTTGTAAACAAAAGACAGATTGTTATAAGAAAACCAATCAGATTAGTTTATTCGTTTGGCTAAACCAATCAAAATGGATTCAAAAGTCTATTTTGTTCGGGAACAACATAACACGACCGAGAATTTTATAAAGTTTCTTGGCAACTTCAAAACAATAGTATGGAGCAAAATAAAATGGCGATGTTAAAATTTTCCAAACCGACAATTTATCATTTTTAAATCTAATTATTTTGTTCTAGTATGAGTTCCTCATCCTATGTTATATATCAAATTAAAGCTCGTCTTTTCCTCTATAAGCAGTAGGTGAGGATTTTTATGATTCTTTTCTAGAGTTAAGATATCTTTTACCAAGTTATGCATATAAATGATCAACAAAAAATATTCATCAACTTTCATTGTTTGTAACTTCACAACCACTTTATAAAAAACTTTCATTTTTAGCTCGTTGTAAACTTTGACCTTTCTGCTCAATCATTCATCAAGTTTGCTCGATTAACTAGATGTATTTGCAGAGAATTGGCTGATTTTCTTTGGGCCATCAAGAAACAGAAAAATCCTGTTTCGTCGGGTTTTTCTCGTTTCACCGACAACCGCAAAAAAGCTTACAGAGCATAAATTTCTTTTATATCGCGTTCACAATAGAGAATTGAATAGGCCGAGAATTCGTTGTTATTCCTTTTCTCTTTAAATTTCCTTTGTAGAAAGAATTACGTAATGGGTAGAAAGAATTACGTAATGGGTAGAAAGAATTACGTAATGGGTAGAAAGAATTACGTAATGGGTATCAGGAATGCGCTATTCCCCGGTAGAAATCCCACTCATACAGGGCCGACAGATTAATTTTGAAAGTGAGGGCGGGCCACTGAATATAGTGACTAAAGGAGACCATGGATAAAGTAGTATTTACAAACGATGGATACGTTTGCTTAGCGCTTGGTTAAGTACATCTTCGTTCATTGTTATTTAAACAACGGACGAGGTGCGCTTAAATCCAATTGTTAAACAGTCTTTTGTTGTGAGTCGAGGCTAGACGAGGTGCGCTTAAATCCAAATGTTAAACAGTCTTTTGTTGTGAGTCGAGGCTAGACGAGGTGCGCTTGAATCCAAGTGCTATAAAGTATATTTCTTTTGTTGTGAGTCGAGGCTAGACAACGCTGGGGATAAAAACCAGGAGGGAACATATTTAGGGAGGAGGGCTCTGTGTGTATCAGCCGTGATTTCTTCGAGCTCTTCCCTCGCGAAATTATTGAACCTTCAAATAGGGGACGGTTAGTCTTTAAAGAGATGATATTCCCTGAGAAGGTGAAATATGGGTATTTTGAATGTTTGAGGTTTTCTATTCATTGATTACGTAATCTTTTCTACGGAAACATCCCAAAAAGACGGGGGTATTTGTCACAAATTTTGAACAATAAAACAACAAACCCCCGGTATTTTAGGATGCTTCCGTACAAAAAAAATACGTAATAGATAGGACTTTTCCAGAATATATGCGTATCCCCCCTGTTGAGGATGTCGATTTTTCTGAACACCAGGCCCCCTGGATATCCTAGAATATTGAAAATTTCGAACCCTTCCCCCTGGATATTCTAGGATATTGAAAATTTAGAACCCATACCACCATGAATGGCATATATTTTATTTCTCGTTTCAGTCGGTTTGGATGACTTGAGGGACGCGGTAAGAGTTGTTTATTATCTTTTTCTTTGATTCTTTTTTCTCTTTAGGTGGTATTCAAAGATTGACAGATTCAGTAAGCTTATTATTACTAACTCATACTCATTCTTTAATAACTCATACTAGAACACCCGAGTTAACATTTCGAGTTAAGCCTTATGACCTCCCTTTTCGAGTTATTAACTCCAAAATGCAATGTAGGTTTTTTAATATTCGAGTTAATCTATCGAAATGCACTTTGCAAGAAGCAAATTTGAAACAGTTCGAGTTATTAACTCTAAAATGCTTTGTAGGTTTTTTAATATTCCAGTTAATCAATCGAAATGCACTTTGCAAGAAGTAAATTTGAAACAGTTAGAGTTATTAACTCGAAAAATGACGTCATAATGCTTTAACTCGATTTCTAAACTCGGGTATTCCTCGTGTCGCATCTTTATAATTTCTATCGTTCTTTCGATTGACAAACACACTTTCTCGGTGACCCTATGGAAAATTCTGCTGTCAGTGGAGATCCAGGGGGATATCAGAATGGGAATTCTTTTACACTGGGGATGTTGAATTCCGCTGTTTATCCTTTGAAAGATTAGTTGGGATGACACCTTTTCATTGTTAAACATTTCAATAAGGTTATCAAAATTCTCACATCTATCCATCCATCCCTTCACTTGCTTACTTGATCTTTCATGTTATTTCGATTACATTCAAGTAAAAATTCCTACTTGAAAAATAAGACTTTCTACCAGCCGTACACTAACATGTGAAAACTTATGTCCATGTTTTAAAGGACTAATACTCTTAAATTTTGACGGAGAGTGTTGACTTCCAATACACGGGTCTCCTATTAGCACAGTCATGTAAAAAAAGTCACGAAAGTTGCATGTAAATAATCTCTGATTGGCTGAGACGTACACACGTGATTATATTATTTTTTAAATGTCCAGAGTATTACGCAATGATATCATCACGTGTGCATGTCTCAGCCAATCAGAGTTTATTTTATTTACATGCAATTTTCGTGACTTTTTTTACATGACTCTTTTAATAGGAGACCCGTGTATTAAGGATCGATCTCAAGAAAACAGAGGATCGATCTGAAAGTCAGCTGACCGTTCTAGACCGTTCGATCGATTCTAAAATTGTTTAAATCGCAATGTTATCCAAATCGCTTGTGATGACACATATGACCAAAAACAACACTCTCCGTCAACAAAATATGAGTTTGGACTTCAAACGTTCTATGCTGTGCTCAAAAAATGTACAAAACATTTTTCTTTTAGGTGAAAACATACGAGGCTGACGGAAAACTTCGCTTCACAAAACTTGTTCCCTCGTTAAAAAACGAGAGCCCTGATGATGCGTTCTCTACAGTTCCTTATGAGAAGGGTTACACTTTTCTGTATTATATCGAAAACCTCATCGAGGGAGGAGGTGAGTCGTCCTATTCAAAGTATATTCCATTTTTCACACTTGTTTGTCCTGATATTTACGAAAAAAAATTATTTCCGTAGAGGGTTGATCTGTTCCTAATCGCACTATCGACCACGGAAAGAAATTAGCAGAAAGATCGCAGATATACTGAGGAACGAAACACGTGAGATATACGTGTAATTTTGAGGGAAGATTCAAAATAGGTTTATTATCAAGCATGCAAATTTTGACGTCTTTGATGCAAAAACTGAAGGCTGCGTCAAAATTTTATACGTCTAATTTGATGGACGTTTTTTTTTTTGGACCTCCCGGTATACTGGAACGATAAACGTGAGGAGATATACATAGTAACTTTACAGGCGCCATATATGAGCCTGTCTAACATCTCATCAGTCCCTTAAAAAAAGACCTTAGACCTTATAAACACTTAGCTTACGAAGGCTTGTTAATCCTGCTTTGGAGCAGGATTAAATATTAGCGAATTTAATCCAAATTTAATCGGAATTTAATCTAATTTTTTTTCGAACAACCGCGCAAATCGCGCTAATCGGAAGTTAATCAGAATTTAATCTAATCGGGCGCTAATCCACTTTTGAACAACCGGGCCCTGCTAACAAGTTGTTCCCATTTAGATACTAAAATAGATTACTGTATTAATTGTCAATACGCCAAAAACGTTCAACGTGCTACTTGATTTTTCAATAACAACGTCACAATTTCTCATTTTTCCATACCTTTCTTTTATCCACAGAAAAGGTTTTCAACGGCTTCTTGAAACAATACATCAACACTTTCGAACGTAAAGTTGTTACTACGAGTGATTTCAAAAATGAACTGGAAACATATTTTGAAAAAAAGGTTTGTCAAGTTTGTAGCTCCTACTTGAAAGAACGAAGTTTTCTCTATGATAAAAAAAGATGACTGTTTTTTAAAACAGTTTTTAAAAAGAACTTAAGAAAGAGTCTTTGGTAACCTCCTCTCCCCCATTCATATTGATGGATGGATTCTAAATCTGATTCGAACGTCACGAACCCCTACCCCAAAAAAAAAAACAATTTTAAGAACTTTTTTCGCAAATGGTTCAAAACATCAGCTAAGCTCGAACACATAACCTTTTGAGTTGCAAACGTATACACCCTACCTAGTCGAAATAAAATCATGATTTCTCTTGTTTACATTTCAGCCAAAGGACCTGGAGGCCATTCGAAATATTGAGTGGGATAGGTGGCTTTATGAAGAGGGCATGCCCATCGTCAGCAACGAGTAAGTTAGAGCATGGAAAGTTAAGGTTTCATGTTTCTCTGTTCTGATTGGTCTCGGAAAAAACATTACGTAACAAACTGACGTAATATTATCTCCGAGACCAATCAGAACAGTTCAGAGTTTGCAACTTTGTTTTCTTTACAATATCTTCTTCAATTAGTTCAAATAGGCTTTTTCTAAGGTAAAGTGTTTTTTTCCGAAAGAAAAAAAAATTTCTGTTTTGTTTTCTTTCTAGCTATGATGATACATACGCCAAGGCGACTAAAAGTCTGGCTTTGGAATGGCTTCAGGTTTGTGTCATTCTTATTTTGACTCTTCGCATTCCCGTTAAGAAAGAATTTATGTGCAAGAGTGTTTTCAAATAGCCTCTACACGGAGTACAACATCTTTATTGTCACGTGGAAAATAAAACCTACCCAATACTCGATCTCCCTGGTCTAGCTCTATTATTAATACGAGTAAACTTTAACTGTGCTGACAAGCCATTAACGTAGGTGACTCTACTTAATTACACCAAGCTAACTGTCTAAACTGGTTTCTCAAACTGTAAATATTTTGTGTTGGTTTAAACTGGGAGGTTGAGACCAAAAAGAAGCTGTTGTAGTTGTCATATTCCCAGCTAACACATCAAGACAAGAAAATCTAAAACCGGAATGATTTGTTTGTTTTTCTCAGGTCACATTTTCAAAGATTTGATCTACTTTAGAGTAACAAATTTTGGCAGGAACAAAATTTGCCGGATTTGGCGGGAATTTAATTTGGCGGCGGATGGCAAAAAAATTTTTTTGACGGGAATCTAATTTGGCGATTGCTGAAATATTTAACCTTAAAATAGCTTAAAAGTTCATATATTCAATCGCAATTCAATTTGGCAGGAATTTAATTTGGCGCATGACGGAAAAAGTTCATTTTGGCGGGAACTTAATTTGGCGGATTTTTAGCAAATCCGCTAACATTTCTACCCTCCAAAATTTGTTAGCCTAAGGTATGATGTATACTTTTAATATTTTCCTCTTGCAGGCTGATGTGTCTACCGTGTTCGACAAATCAGTTTACGATGGCTTCATCACGCTTCAAAAAATCGATTTTCTTACAAAATTATTCTTGCTACCTGGAGAGGTAAGTAATTGTTATTATTTAAATACCCATGAGAATTCTGATACAAGATATAAATCTTGTCTGTACTAGAACCGATTTCTGCGGTATAGAAACGTCTGCGATTTTTCTGGTTTTAGAGTTTTTCAAACTATTGTAATTAGAACGAAGAAGAAGTCTTTTTCAAGCAAATTAGATTTTTGCTTTTCTTTGACAGGATCCATCGCAATACCTATCATTGGCAATGACAAAGAAATTGGCAGAGGATTATGGTCTTCTCAAAGAAACCAACGCTGAAATAGTCTTTCAGTAAGCTACGCTTTCATTATTAATCAGCCCCTGCCTGGGTGGTTACCAAAAGCTCAATGGGGTGAAAGTCAAATCTTTCAAATCCACTGGGGTTGGGCGAAACCGTAAATTTTCTAGTAAGGTCATCAAAATATATTGTTCTTTCATCATATTTTTAGTGAAGTGACTTTTTGTAATTTTTTGTTTTCCCTCTGGGGTGAGAGGAAATAACCGACTTTCTATTTGGGTGACCATTTTCTCCACTGGGGCGAGAAAAATAGGCCTTTTTTCGAGCGATCTTTCCACTGGGGTGACTGGTAGGGCGGTGGGGTGGTAGGGCGGATTTCAGTGGGTCACTCACATACACACCCCGTATTTAACAACCCAAAATGGCTTACTTACATTTGTCCACCTTCTCAGAATCGTTTTATGTATTAACACGCTTCTCCTAACGGTCTGATGAAATTAAAGCGATTGGTTGAATCAAAGATTTACTCAGCTTTGTCACCTGTCTGATTATCCAAACTTTTAGGATGGCAGTCGAGAAAGTGAAGGAATCGGGTAGGAAACCCATCTAAGATGATGGAGGCATTTACCTATTTCTTTATCAATCATGCTGGAGTTTTCTTTTCACTAATTTAGATTTCAAAGATTGGCCATCCGTTCAAAATGGGATGAAATTGTGTTCGATGAAGTGAAGACGTTCATCACGACTGTTGGACGAATGAAATTCTGTAGACCCCTTTATGTGTGAGTCTTTGTATTTGTAAGCAACATCTAAACAACAAAAGAATCTTTTGTAATAGAGGAAAAGTGGAGCAAGACACATCCGTCTGTTTTAACAGTCAGGGGTTATTGCAAGCTAGGCGGTAAAATTTCACTAGAATCTAGTTATGCGAAAATTGGCTAAAATGTAACTTTTTCTTGAAATATTATCGCCTTAACTTGCAATAATCCCTGACTGTTAAATATTTGAAGACATTATTTTTCTGCTTACGTCAGCATACGTCGCATCGGCCTCAAAATATCTCGGTGCAATTCCTTTGAATCAACGAGTTCTTCATCTTTTTCTTATAGACTTTTGAACAAGAGCACAGCGAGCGGATACCAACAGTTTGCCATCGACACTTTCTTAGCGAACGAAGATTTCTATCATCCCATTGCCGCTCAAATGATCCGTCAAGATCTTGGTTTATCAAAAACTGAATAAATTACCTTCTAGTAAAACTCTCTTTGGGGAATTTGATCTGATTTACTTTGAATTTCGGACCTATTTTAACAATTGATTATTCTTTGAATTTGTTGTTTAAATGTTTATTTGTTTCATCAACATACACGCCATATTGCTTGGGAATGTTTACTTTAGCCCCTGAATCGGACGTTGATTAAACGAGTGAATTCTAATTCAAGTCTAAAAACATTTGATCACGTGATCACGTGGGGGTTTTTATTTTATACTCTTTATTTCGTAGTTTACATTTAATTTTTAAAAGACATCATTTTGATGAATTTTTATCCAGAGATACTATGATTATCTATCAACAATAGAAAAACTTTAGATGGAATTTTTAATTACCTGATGGACTGACTTATTTCTTTGTTACCTGCATCAGACTTTGTCATCATACCAATCATTTGAAGATTGTTAATTTTATCTCGCCCAGTCTGGTATTATTTTCGAATTATTTGTCCGTAAATAACATTGTCCTAAAGTTTGTATTTTTAATTCTGTAGGTATGTATACTCTATAAGGGTTTGTTTTGTTTTGGTATCAGATCAAACATCTTGTGTGTTGTTTTTCTTGTGTAGCAACATACTCTTTTTATCTATGCAGAAAGTGCTCATTTTAGGCTTGAAGTATCCTCTCTTCAAGATGTCGATAAATTACTCAAGTTCAAAGATACGTTCACCTACGATGCAATAACCGACCTCATCAGAAAAACTGTCCTTTCGCCCTGTTGCTCTGGTTAAGCGAAGAACACACAAAGCCAGAGAAGAAAGGTTGGGGAAATTTTGTGTCGTTGAAATAGCTAAGATTGAAGGGGCTGCGTGAATAAGGTAAACCACTACATATTTTCGAGACTCGGAAAAGTCGATTTAAGTTATTTTTAACAATGTTTATGCTTGGTACGTGTTTGTCTGTTTACTAATTTTGATAAAAATGTTTATGACAGAAACTGTCTATTCAGCAAATCTATCACGTGATGTTAGTTTGCTACGCTATTGCATAATCACATATTTTTCTCGATTCATGTTACATCATGGTAATATTTAAGGCATTAACTATAAGCAGATAACATCAGGACCCAGCAGGCACACAGCGTTATTTCAACATTGTTTCAACCACGTCCAAATAACGTTCTGACGTTGAAAAGACGTTGTTTTGACGTTAAAACAACGTCCCTACTGGGAAGTTGTATTTTCACTTTTTATTTTTCATGAAAAAAATTGTTGAAAAGAATTTATACCTTTACCAACATGTTTTGAAAATTCCAAAATGTTGATTTTTTTTGTTTTGAAAATTTAAACTTCAAAAAGGAAATTAATTCCCTGGTCCAGAAACGAAGATTAGGGTATCAACCATGATATCGTTAAACAGTTCTCTTTCTCAGCTACAAGAAATAGCAGGGGTTTTAAAATTTAAGTGGTTAAGCCAAAAGATTTTATGCTGTTAAAATGCCATTCTGACTGAAGGCGTATGAGAAACGTTTTTCGGGTTGGAAATGTTAAGAATTATAATTATAGGTAAGATGAGGGGAGTATTTAATCTATCACCCCATAATCTTATAAAAAAAACTGTTTCTCGCTATTAGTCAATTGGGATACGTTATTATGTGATACGTAAATAAACAAACAGTCTATGTGTGTTATGGCAGTAAGAAAGTATACGAATTTTCCTCAAGTCGTCACCCAATATTCAGTAACCTAACTTTTCAAGCCATGGAACCTTAACTCAACAAACATGAATTTCAATGTTAAATGTATGAAATAACCAATCTCGCCGCTGGATTTTATTCGGAGACTTTTAATTTTGACCCAACTTCAAGTTCTTGACAGTAGTTCTTCTTATAAAAAAACCTTTTAAAGCATCTTAAGGTATACATGACTAAAAAAATCATGTTACTTCGTATATTTTTGTAATTTTGTATAACCATATAACCATATAGAGAATTTCCTTTCGCTAAGCGATTAATGAGAAAAAATGTGTGACCGACATTTCTATTGCTTGCCAGGACATTTCTTTGTGGATATTTTGGAAGTTATTTCGTATGTGTGTCTATTATGGCTTTCTAGAAAAAATTACTGTAATTTAAACTTCCAGTAAGGCTTGATTTGGTACTATCAAATTGTATAGGCATATTCAGAGATTTCGACGGAGAGTGTTGACTTCCAAATAAAGAATGTGGACAAAAGCAGCACTCTCCGTCAAAGATTCTTAGTACCTTCCGTATCCGCCACTGATGGTATAGAGTTACTCACTTTTCGCGATAATATGAAAGTTGTTTTTGAATTTGAGAATTGTTATTGTTTTGAGAAGTTTAATTGAGAATTAAAGGTGTTAGCTGAGTGGCTATTCTTTGCCACGGAAAGTCATGTGATATACTTTTCAACCAATAAGATTTAATTCTTCGCCACGGAAAGTCATGTGATATACTTTTCAACCAATAAGATTTAATTCTTCGTCACGGAAAGTCATGTGATATACTTTTCAACCAATAAGATTCCCTCCCTTCGAGAAAACGTTGCTTCAGCGGCAGAACGTTATTTGGACGTTGAAAGAGCGTTGGATGTCTGCTATGATCGTTGTCATAATTGATTTTATCTTAATTACAATCCCGTTGTATTTTAGCTCAGAATCATAAGAAAGATATCACAATGATTTTCCTGATCATTTTTCCTTTCGTCATTGGCTTTGGTAAGACCATATTGTTTGCTTCTGTAATTTCTTCAAACTTTATCTTCCTTTTTGCCACTAGTTTTATTGTTTAACCATGCATCAAAAGATTTTAACTTTTATGAAAATCAATACGAATAATGTATTGCATTGTAGGTTCTTGTATCCAGCCACAATTCAAGAATGCCAAACCATACACACCAATCGATTCCACAAAATTGGATCAACTACCAACGATGTTAAATGCAACCAACCCAGGTATGTAGGTACAACACTGATTTTATTTAACTCTCAAATTGAAATGAGTGGATCGCTTTCAGGGCTGCGAATTGTCTTTTTAAAAGGTCTCTTAACCCAGGGGCATTGACCATGGCGACAGATGGGGACGTCACGTCCGAAGGTTAGAAAGTTTACCCTGTCGTGGTTTTATGAAATATATTTTTTTTAACAGACTCAACTGTTCTGTAAATTGTCATTCTCAACTGTTCTGTAGATTATCATTCTCAATTAGTGTTATTTTTCAGGGCCGTACGGTTTCAGCAGCTCAAAGATTTTATACCACGGTAATATACAGGAAAGTGTAAACAATCCGGTTATTGAAATCAAAAGTGGAATGACGGGCACACAGATACAAATCAGGGTTTGTTCATAATACTCGTGTTTATTTTTAATTTGGCCATGACCCTCGGCCCCGTGGTCACGTATTTTTAACGACGCAAAAGGGTCAAATACCCGAAGGAGGTTAAATACTTACTGTCCCACGTCAATGCATAATCAGAATTACAGAATTATCAATAGCATCAGTGAGGTATGTATGCCCTGGGTTCGAGTTTTTTTAGGGGGCGTTTATTCGAAGAAATACGGTTTAAAAAGTACGCCAAAAAGATTTACACTTTGGAAGCATTTTTAAAGATTTCTTAGAGATGGATTTGGTTTCTTAATAGATATCATTTAAATAATATAGTTTAAGAACACTATATTCTACAGCACAATTTATTTTGGAATATTTTTAAAAGTTAAATTCTCTTTTTCAGGTTGAGACGAAAATCAATGGAGCAAGTATTTGGTAAATATACACATAGATTAACCCTTTGACAGCGCAGTACTTTTTAAAGAAAAGTGAAATATTTTCACAAATTCTTTACATAAAATTAAAATTTCAAATGGCCGTTAAAGCTTGTAGCATGAGAGATAGACCTTTTGGTACCATTAGAAGGCCCTTTAAATACTCTTTCTAAAAGCTTCCGAAAGCTTTCAAAATGAAGTGGTTTTTGAGCTATAGCTAAATGACTGGGGTGTGGTAAAACTACCTTTTCGTGCTGTAAGGGTTAAAATGCGCTGTTGCAAAAAGTTGCAAAAAGATTGTCAGTAAAAAGAGTTATTAATATATTAAGTAGAAACCAGGATGACACAAAAGATAGCGGTTTTTACTAACAATTTTTTTTGCAGCAGACTTATGAGACTGTTTCAGAAAAGTGTTGTTTAAGGTGATGGAGGATATAGGCTTTTTCTTATAGTTTAACCCCCGGAGGTTTTACATTTTTGTTTACCATCTTTTTTGCAGCAGACTTATGAGACTGTTCCAGTAAAATGTTGTGTACCGCGATGATCAGTTTTAGAAAAAAGACAAAATAAATAAATAAAAATATAAAATAAAATAAAAAATGAAACAAAGAAGGAATTTACATTTACTTTACACTAATTGAAAAACAGACAAAAACTCTTCAATGGATTTGAAAAAAGACAAAGGAAAGCGACGAACGAAACATTTTTAACCTGGTTTTTTTAATAGGGATTGCTAGCCCCCCTGGTTTCGCATACGAGAGAACAATTCAGTAATTCTTGGAACAAGATCTTCAAATAAAAGTGCTTCTAGCAATGCGTAAAATTTCTGAAAAATTGCACCATAGAAAATGCATGACGGGATGTTACTGTCAGCGTGTGGCATTCTGACAATAAAGAACGGAAAAGCACCTCTTTTGTCAAAAAGTTTGTATCCAAAGATGCCGTTTTCTATGCAGATGCCTAAGTCTAAAAAGGAAGCATGGTGCTCAACTTTTAGGTCCAACTCTTTAGGATCAATTTTTTTGTAGCAACTATGAAATTCATCCCTGTCATTTAAAGCACAGAAATCATCAATAAGTCTACCTACGGAATGGAAATTGTAGGCTCTAGGTGGAAATAAGGTTTATATATCTATTTGTAAGAACGTTATGAGTGGCCAAAATTCGCCAAAATAAGTACTCGCCAAAGTTAAAAAATCGATGACTCGCCAAAATTGATATTTACGGCCTTTAACCAAAATCACCCCTATTTTTCTATCAAAATTGCCCAGAAAACGGTAAAAAAGTTTTTCGCCAAAGTAAGTTCTCGCCAAAATTTAAAACAAATTGATTTTGCCCACTCGCCAAAATTAGTTCCCTTAAGGTAGTTATTACAAATCATGAATATCTTTAAATGTTTTATGTTTTTAGTGTTATGGATGATGTCGCGCAAGACGGAAGCGAAAATTGTGCCAAGGTGAGCACAAAATGCTTCCTTTATTTCTTTATCGGGAAAAAATGGAGAACATTTTTATTGGTCAGCAATTTTTCAAATTGAAAGATATAATAAGATATTCTCAAACTAAATTTTCTTCTATAATTCCAAGTTTATTTCCCAAAGCTTTTTGGTCGAAGCAAAAATAAAGAACGATATATTTAGTCATTTTTCCTAAACTTTTTTGTATGTACAGACTTTTCTTAAGGAAACATTTTGAACCCATCCTCGACGATCGAGGGGTAAACCACTCAAAACAATCTCGTACATTTCTGCAAAAAAAGTCAAGAAAAAGTCAAAATAAGTAATAAAAAAAAGTCAAAAAGTTAATCGAAAAATCCAAAAGTAAAAAAATCTCGAGTGATATACCTCTCGCCCATCCTTATTGTATTTTTTAGATAAGAAAGCGTGACCCGGGTTAGAGGTTGGATTTCAGCTTTTGTTCTTTTCTTTTTGTTTTCGGTCCCAAATCTCATTTTCTTATTAGGGTCAAATTGATACGTGTTATACACCTGCAAGAGATGGAATGAAATTCGAGTTTTATTGCACTGAAAGCTGTGACTCAGATGATGTAGAATTTTTTTATCGCATTGTGCGAAGCCCTGTTAACGGTAAGACTTTCATCATCTCTTAAAGGGGGTTTTTTAGAGAGTGAGTCCATGTCTGTAAAATCAGCATAACCAATGGAGGAGAGTGCACTAATTATCCTTTTACCTTATATGGAAACTAATTAATCTCCTTGAATGGTGAGAAAGCCCGTGTCGGACACTGAATGTACAACTGAACATAAACAAAGATGAGTGGAGGAGAGTGCATTAATTGTCATATTACCTTATATGGAAATTAATTAATCTCTTTGAATAAGACAGCCTGCTGTATCCGACACTGGAACGTACAACTGCAGGCGCGTAGACAGGGATGGCGCAAAATGTGCGTTGGAGAGCATATTTTTACGATGCATTAATTATCTAATTACTCTCTAATTACCTACCTCTTGTATCTGGCACAGAACTCTGTTCACCTAATGACGTTAGATGCAGCAACAGAAAGAGTTGGTCTTATTTGGGCTGTTCCAGGTCACCTCTAGTGGTAGTAAATGTGTGTTGTCTGAGGGTAGTTATAACTACTGTTCGGGGATAAATTATGAGAAAAAGTTTATTGAATTCTCAAGACATTTAAACTAAGTGCGAAATTCAACCATTTACTTAAAATTGAATTTATATCCTTATAATTTGTGATTTTTATGTTAAAAGATGCACGAAATTGATAATACGAATCCTTATAAATCATCCACTTCTTTCTTTCTCAAATAGCTAACGATTTATGGTGCTCAAACCGCCCTCAATACGACTGGCCCTCTAACCTCCAACCGACGCCCCGAACCCTACCCCCAAGAGGAACCACTCCGCCCAACCTTGATCAAGATTCAAGCAGTATTGTCAACCAGGCTAAATACAATCTGGTTTTAGCTTTGATTACGTTTGTTTGTCTATTAGTGTGGAATTGATTCATTTCATTCATTTTCCTATGTATAAATCTCTAGTAAAATACCTTAAAAGGAAACATTTTAGCGAGAAGAAATTCTACGAATTTGGGCCTAATTCGTGAAATTTCTTCCTCAAAATTAATCTCAAATAGATAATTCGCGAAAATTAAATGATTTCATTCAAATTTTAGTTAAAGAAATAAAAAATCCTAAAAATTTTAAACAGTTGTTCTTAAAACGGTGCGCTTTCTTCTTTTCTTCTTCTTCGGTGCTCAGTTTTTTCCACCCTCCACCCAAGTAACCGCCTCTTTTTCATGACTTGTGTACACCATGAAAATATAAACGACTGGAAGTCCATCTCTTTTTTGTTTCTTTGAGAGCTTCGTTGCCGCCACGTTTAAATCGTAAACGAAGACAATAGAATTTGACGAGGTACC
>JAUJPO010102889.1:0-16326 GCA_032270745.1 Tiaropsis multicirrata | reverse complement strand
CCCTAGATGGGTTATCGCCCCCTAAAATTTGAGTTGTTAGTTAAGCTGTTCTTAGCCAATTCCCCCCTGAAAATGAAAAATCATGGAATCACTCTCTCATGTAGCCTTTTTCCCTAGTTGAGTGAGCATACAGTGGGTGCACGTATGTTGGGATTTTAGACAGCAAAATATTTTCTATCGTACCAAACACTGTGGTTAGATGTTAGAATCCGACCACCAAGATGGAGTACGGTGGAAGGATTCTAATCTCTTAAATATCACAGTGTTTTGTATGGTTTCGAAATATTTTGCTGCCTAATAAGATCTCACCATACACCTTCGGTAATACCTCAATGTTTGTTGTTTTTGTCTCGGTAGAAAATTTCATTACAAAAGATTCCGCACCTGATAAAATCCAGCAAGTATAATCCTTGATATGATTATCATAAAATATATCTTCACATACCTTGAGTTGGTTTCTTTATGAAGCACTCGACTTAAGCACTTGGTAAACATCATAAAAATCTGTTAAGTTTTCAAAATGAAGACTGTAAAAACTGCCTTGTGGAGCTCAAAATATCCCATATATTCTAAATAAGATAAAGTCCTTTCCCGTCTTCCTGCTCCTCAAGAAAATTAAGCATCTACAAATCATTACCTCACCAGGCAGAAAATATATTAATTAGATATATGGTCACAAGAGCTTTTCTTCCTGGCCTTCCAGGCAAAAGTCTTTCCTTTTTTGTTTACAAAAAGTTGTACTTTCAAGTATAATTTTCAATAGAAAAGTAAAATTTCGGTCGCCGTAAATTTAGTAGCAACTACCCAACTCGTCGACTCGAATTTTACTTTATCTCATTGAAAGGAGATGAATCATCCTTATCGGGCATGGTTATTTATGATGCTATCCATTACGTAAGGTTTTATTCGGAAACATCCGGCAAAGTCGGGTATGGGACGTACCGCTGGTCGTTGGTCGAGTTTTCCGACCGAGTTTCCATGTTTCCATTTTGATCCGATGAAATTCAATGTTTGTTTTACTTTCAGAATCACTCTAGATACTGACTGATACGGGTTGGAGAATATTTTGAATAATGTAAATATACTTGTATAGATTTATGGTTAACCTTTTTTATGAAATATATTCGAATAGCTTTTCTGTTTTGTTTTTTTTGTTAGTTCAGTTATCGACTTGGTCTGAAGTAAGTACGGTTTTGGGTTTTAGATGTTTGTGGACTAAGTTAATCTCTACTGAACTCTTTATTTTTTATTTATTGCTTTTTGAAAGGAAAGCACAACATCTTGACATTAATCTTGGCTGGTTTTAATAATCATCCATTGGATAGGGTATTTCACTACGGATTTCAATGGAAACGCGTGTCCATTTTTTGACAACAAATCCGCCATGTTGTTTCCGATTCTTCAGCGTTTCATCTCCTAAATACGGAATTGTTGTCAGAAATGGACACAAAGACAATAGTGGGACGCCCTATCCAGTGGAGAATGGTAGAGATCAGTGTTATTCATGTTCTTCCATTTTCTTTTCAGTACAAAAACACATAATCGAAAATAATATAAAAAAATAATTGAAAAGAGATTACACTCATGGCATCAGGAGGTGAAGAAAAAATTATACCGGCAAGTCGGCGCCCGGACGGCACATGGCGGAAAGAGCGTAAAGTGAAAGCCGGATACGTCCCAGCGGATGAAGTGGAAAAGTATGAAAGCAAAGGAAAAAGATTTCAAGCCAATCAGGCCGCTTTTACACCCGGCTTACCGACGCAACCGCAAGTCGCCGCTAAGACTAGCGCCAGTAAAAATCAAAAGAAAAACGAACGCAAAAAACAAAAACGGAAGGAAAAAGCGGAACAAGGGGATGCCGCTGAGCCACCGGTTGCTACAGTAACGAAGGAAATAGCAAAAGTTGTGTTAAAAGATGATGATACCAAGATTTCTGGTGGTAAAAATAGCGAGGATAAGAATGCGGATATCCAAAAGAAAATCAAAGGATTGCGGAAAAAACTGAAACAATGTGATCAGCTGAAAGAAAGACAAGACAAAGGAGAGATCCTTGAAAAAGAACAGATTGAAAAATTAAGTAAAAGAGACGAGTTTCAAGATGAACTCGAGGACTTAGAATTATTGCTGGATGAATGAATAAAAAAATAAAAATTGGTTTCGTTTCAATCAGTGGTGCGGGTTGGTTGGTAAGTCTGCTAGAGAAATTTTTATATGCTTCATAATATACTCTCAAATCCCTAATATACATGTGTTGTGCGCAAATTTGTAATACTTGCGCAGATTCGTAATGCCGTAGGCATATCGTAGGCATATTCTATCCCGCGAAGAAAACTCTTGAAATAAAAAGACTACATCATCAAATTCACAAAGAACAACCAGAAATGTTATATCCACCATTAGATTCCCCAGAACCATCAACTACATCATCAGATTCACCAGAACCATCATCTCCACCATCAGATTGATGATCAGAATCGTTAACTCCTGCATTAAATTCATCAGAACCATTATCACCAGCTGAATATTATTTTAAACGGTTTTCTAAGTCTTTTTTTTTCAAGAGTTTTCTTCGTGGAATAGGACATGCCTGCGAAAGAAAAAACTAAGTTCCAACTATTACGTTTCTGCGCAGCTCGAAAATTACAAATTTGCGCAACAAGTATTACAAATTTGCGCACCACACATGTTTATTAATTATTGTCTCATAGAATTCATAATCTTCATTTATGGACTTTTATAAGCACTCTGGACTTTGATCTACTTATCGAAAATAAGCTTAATTGATACATATCTTACCCCCTGTACGTCACTGGGAAAGTCCCTTTGGTTCATGGTGGTTGGCTTACCCCTCTGCACGTTTTATTAAGGGTTCGAGAGTACTTTTTTAATCGATTTTTTAAGTAATTATTTAATAATTATTCTTGCAATTAGATACATAATGGCGAAATAAGATGTACTTTGCTTTTACAAAACAATATTTTAATGAAACTTGATTTTTTCGAAATAATCATTTTTCTAGCTTTTTTTTGTACTGAAAAATGACATTTTTTGGTAAATGCCTTTATTATAATTTACCAACCTCTTGTGAGGTCCTCATTGACCGCATTGGCTTTTGTTCAAGCCCTATTCCTATCAACGACAACACCTAAAACTCAATTTGAAACCTGAAACTCGCCAAACAACCTTAACCACATGTGTTGTGGTGCTTTCAGGGTGTGGTTCACTGCATTTCAAAATGTACATCCCAGTCAAATGATTGTTTGAGTAGAATAGAGCTAATTCCACTTTACAATGCTGTCAAACTTTGGTGATTTTGAGGTCTTCCCAACTTTGCAAGGGAATCTATTTTCAGGCATCACGAAGAAAAGTCATATCCAAAAGAAAATGGGTCCTTTACTAGAGGTAAATCTTGTGAGCCGAATTGTCAATTAAGGCCATTATAAGCAATCGGCGAAACAGTTAAAGAGACATGTTACAACATATCTTAGAGTCCTAATTCAAGCATTAATGGTAATTTTTAGTTTATTTCCCTATCTTCAACTTTTTTAAAGGAAGAAACTTTCGCGAGGCGAAAAAATCGCGAAATTTTGGGATTTTACTTTCGCGATTGGGCCATTTGATTGTATTTCGCGAGAAACACTTTTTTATGCCTCTCTGTAACTGTAAATCCCTCCAAAAATAATATTTGTGAGAAATTTTGGAGAAGAAATATATTTCGCGGGAATTAACTTTCGCGAATAAAGATGTTCAGCATTTTTCGCGGGAACTTACTTTCGCGATTTTGCCAAACAATCGCCAACTCGCGAAAGTTTCTTCCGCGAAAGTAACTTGAAGCAAGAAGTAGATTCCTGGCTTCCCTTGAGCACCTTTGTCTAATATCAATCGAGGTTACACTTAGGATACATGTTCTAAAAACCTATATTGAAATAAAGTCAGCTACAATTTACATAAGTAAGATCTAGCTAGGTATAAAAGTAATAAAATCAACTGAATTATCACTATATTCGAGGTTAATGAACTCATCCTCTACTCCATGAGGAGAAGTCTTTTTCACTCTTACGATGACACCATTTTGTTTGACTAGTTCACAAGCTTCTGAGTATGTTTTCAATTTTATGGAAAGAAAATCTTTCGCTTTACACCATTTCATAGTCCTAGGACGCTGCCAAACACGGCTGCGAAGAGTCTGTAGAGATTTCTCTTTGTCACTTTCTCGTTTCGTCATTTCGGTGGTCGAAAATTCAGCTACTTTTATTTTCATCGGAAAAATCAAACTTGTTGGAACGATGTCCTCTTCTTCTAGTCCTTTACCAAGAGATGAAGATACTTTATACTTGCAATTTGCTTCATTCATTTTTATTAAGAGCTTTTGATCGGCGAGAATAATTATATCTTTCTTTTCCGAAGCAACTTTCTCTTTCAATCTCCTTCTTTCCATTTTCTTGAACCAGTTTTTATCAATAAATCGATCGGAGTCAACAAAAGTCTTCTCATTTCCATTTTTATCGCACTGTATCTGGTCGATAACTTGTATTACGTTGATACCCATCACGTTCACAAACTTGTCAAGCTGCATAAGGTATCTGATGTAGTATTCTTCTTATTATCGTTTTGAATCATTCAGGAATCGTTTTCTCCACTTGTTCGGCACTATTTGATAACTATATTTTGAATTTTACAAGAATTTTTTTGTTGACGTTAAATATAGATATTGGCAATGTAACGTCTTCCTGCATATTTTTGACGTGACATCGTGGCATGAAAAATGTTGTATCCAATAACGCAGATTTTATCCAAAATTGTCCTTCATATTTCCTGTGAAAGGTCAGTGTGGTTAAATCCCGACTCTTATGCCCCCAATTCATTGTCAATCGTGAACAATCTATTAGTCATACCCATTGAATTCGACTTTGTCAAATTTATAGGTAGAACTTCTTTTCCTTTTCATCCGGTCTTCTTCAGTCCAACCAAATTTTTTCATGTAATAAAAACTTGTTAACAATGACATCGCTAGAAGGATAGTAGAGCTCCAACCAACAGTGTGACTCCAACCCCACTCATAGTCGTCCACTTTGAAATGCTCGTTGAAAAGAATCATTCCAGTACCTTTCAATACTCCTGAAAATCAAATCAAATCAATTCCTGGAGTTAATGATATACCTATTGGATTAGTGCGTATTTTTGCTGCCATAATAATTTTTCTTGTCTCAATTTAAGGCCGGTGGGTCTCCACTCAGCGCGCGCAGTGATCGCTTTTATGTTTCTCTATTCTGAATGGTCTCGGAGACGACCTTACGTAACAAACTGACGTAATATGTTATCTCCGAGACCAATCAGAACAGAGAAACATAAAAGCGATCACTGCGCGCGCTGAGTGGAAACCGGCCTTTAATAGTAGGGTTTGTTACGTTTAGATATATTTTGTCTGCAAGCATGTTTTCAAAAAGTCTCTACGTGGAGTGCATTTATTTTTATTGTCATCTGGAAAAGAAAGCCAAGTCAATTCTTGGGACATTATTTTATAAAAAATTTAACTATTTTTTAGCCTTTTTGACACATGCAACAAAAAAGTTGATTCTCACGTTAATTGTTTTCAACAAAAATACATGTAATTAAGAAATGACATTTTATAAACAAAGAAAAAATTTCAAACGCGTGATGAATTTGTAAAAAAACACTCAATTGTCTCCAGAACCCAAAATCTTGGGTTCTAGCAACACAAGAAAATCGTCTGAACGTTACAAACCCACACACAGCAAAAGAAAATTGAAAATCGTCCCGCTGTGCGGGTTTGGGACAGGCTACGCGGAGAAAGCTTGCACGGATCTTTAAAATGGAAATCGAACATCGCCTATTCGGCTTGGATTTAAGGAAACTAAAAATGAAAGCTAAATAAAAATCTAACTTACAACCTCCCATCATGACACCCAGCAAGGAGGATAAAATGATTTATAAACTTTTAATATTTTTTCGCCTGGGATTAGACGGATATTGATAGTAAACTTTTTCTTCCTATTCATTATAGCACTCTTTACTGAAGTGGGCACTCCTACATACCGTGTCAAAATTAAAACCTAATAGTTGAGTAAAATCATAAAAACTTGGCTTCTTCTCTTACAATGCTCACAAAATATGTTTCCAACCTAATAAAACTCGTGTTGATGACAATCAAGTGTACTTTCTTCATCAGAATCAAAATGTTAGGAACATGTTAAGAACACGACAACCCTTGCGAGGAGGAAGGTGTTCTTAAGAAGCTCTGATAACTAACCTGATAGTATAATACACATGTTGATGACGATCAAGTGTATTTTCTTCATCAGAATTATTAAACAATCAAACAAGTTAAGAATATGTTAAGAGCACGGCAATCCTTCTGAGGAATGTGTTCTTAAGAAATTCTGATAACTAACCTGATAGTATAATACACATGTTGATGACGATCAAGTGTACTTTCTTCATCAGAATCAGACAATCAAACATGAAGTAACTCAATGCCACCAAATTCGTAAAAACACCAACACAGAACAATATTCGAACATACCTCAATACATCTGTGAAAAAAAATAAGACAATTTTATACTTTAAGGGAAGAAGTTTTGGCACTTAAGAACATTTTGACTGTGTTTTGATGATGGTTTTTTGCCATTTTCCACGAACACGAAACGTTGTTTTAACGTCCAAACAACGTCGTTTCAACGTCAGAACGTTATTTGGACGTTGTATGCATGTTGGGTTTATATTAACTGTTGGATATGCTATACCTCCTAAGCCGTTGTTTAAAATGAAGCCAGTTTCAAGTGAGACGTGGCATTGTTTCATATCACAGAACTTCCATAATCCCATATGATAAACCTCCGTTTCATTAACAGTATATCTCTCAATCCAACGATGGCTGGCTACTGAAATGACACCCAGGAACAGACTTGCCAGCAAACATAGCCCAGTCAACAGCCGAAGAAATACGGCAAACATCCCGTTCCTCGTTTCAGTTTTTATTTGATGTAGTCTAATGGAAATTTTCCCTACTTTTCAAGATTCTTTCTTCTCTCTTTTTAATTTTTTGTAAATACTTTTCCCTTTGAAGTTGTTTCTTTGGGGTGCTCCTCTTACAAAACATTTGTTTCAATAATTGAAAACCTATCATTCATATCTCAAACATATGCTATGGAATTGAAATTTTGAATAATTTGGGTATGAATAATTCATACAATTTGTTCTTCCTAAAGGATATGACTCTTTTATTTTCTTCTTTTTTTCAAATTTCCAAACAGTCTCAAACCTCTTCATATCTTCTTCTTGTTTTAAGAAAACAAAAGGAACTTCTTTTTCAGTCTGTTCTTCTAACACCCTTTCTCAGCAAATTAAGTTCACTCTTTCTCTACCTTTGAAAATATGTCGCCTCCTCTACTCCTCTCATTTACAGCGTTTTGAATTATGTCGTCAAAGGCTTGTTTTAACTCTCTAGATCCAATATACTTTAAAGGGGCAAAAAAAAATGCTTTTGCGAATGGCTCAACATCACACAACTTCGCGGGAATTAAGTTTCGCGAATGAAGACGTTCAGCATTTTTTCGGCTTTAAAGGCTATGGCGCTTATTATAACCAATTAATTTTTAGTTGCGCGCTTGTGTCAGCAAAAAATGTACCCTTATTAACACGCTGGCACAAACATTCGTACGGAGGTATAACAAAATAACAAATGTGGCATCGTCTAAAACATTTTCAGTGAAAATAAAGTGAATATAATTAAGTTTAAAATATTTTAACATCACAAAAAGGCCTCAATAAGACTTTGAAATGTTTTTTTTCTTGAAAGACCTCATGGACGTTCAACGTTTCTTGTTTCTTAGAAGCCATCCGCATTGCCGCAAAAGAATAAAAATATGAAAACATTCAATTGGCAATTATAAGCATATTCAGGCTGAAATTGGTAAAAAATTAAGCATAATGCTAAGCATATCTCCAGGCTGGAAAGCTCATGATTTTTTTCCCTCCATCGTTTTGTCTTTGTTTTTACTTTCAGAAAAACAAAGAAAGGAAAAAGGGTAGATTTAAAAAAAAAAAACGACCTTTCAATTTTACTCTGATAAGCATATGCCTAAGCATAGTTTGAGGTTGAAAACGAAATTTTGCTAAGCATATTGAGCCTCAGCTCGATTTTACCGTATGCTTATAAAAAAATGAGTGTAATTCGAAAACGACTTTGCGATCTTTTTGTTTACAAAGACAATAGAATGTCTTCGCCATATCCCAAATCAACTTTCGATCTTTTAATTTCTGTCGAAGATAGTTGTTTATATTTATGGTTTTTTAACATGCATTTCATGCATCGCGATTTGAAATGTGCCACTTTTTTCGAGATGTACTATTTATATGGCGCCATACCCTTTAAGCTTGTACGGAAAAAATGTACAAAATATTAAATTTGAAGAATGAATACAATGTAGAAATCTTCAGAAAATTCTGACGGAGAGTGTTGCTTTTGTTCATGTTCCTTATATATGGAAATCTACGATCGCCGTCAAAATATCTGCGTGCTCCATCTTTACCTTTTTCTTATCCAGTCTCGGCGCTACACGATCGCTGCTGTCTGTATTTGCTAAATCAGGTACTGTTTCCTGAGAATATAAAAAACATTACGTTTACAGTTTCGGAATAAACAAAACGAAAGCGAAAATGTCTCCAGTCAATACAACAACTTTTCTTATAAGCATAACGCTTTCTCATAAGCATAACGCTCTCTTTGACATCATCAAAATGGGGAAATGACGTCATCTTTTTAACGAGTTTTCTCAATATCTCTTTATGACTTTATTTTCAGATAAATGTTGTAATACCTTTCTGAACGAGCATTAAAAATGCTTTCCAACGGTATATAACATGATGTGCATTGGACCAAAAAATGTAATTTCTGTCTGAGACCCCATTCTGGTCTGTAAAATACACAAAACAGGTGTTTTTTTTTGGGTCTGAGATTTAAATCCAACTTTGACTCCTAAACTACCCCTGTGCAAAGATTCATGCTTCTATCACATCGTGCACAATCGTTATGATTTCTGACACAACTAGCCCGCACTAATAATATAATTTTTTGGTGGACAAACCTGCAATTTCATGATGGCACGATCACGGTCAAACGTTGTGGAGTAAAACAATAATTGTCGACATTCAAATGGTAATAAGAACGGGCTACAATAATAAGAAAATACAGGCTATAGAATATGCAGTTGTTTATCTTTTGGATAATTGGATATGGGATATGGATTTTACATTATACGTTACGTTAGTATCAAGAGCGGATACAGGAACGTACTCAAACAGAGAGTGTTGATTTCACATGGAATGCAGAGGGGTCCAGCCCCCAGCAATTTTCAGGGGGGACCTAGAAGAAAAAGCCCCACCCAACACGGTTAAGATTCAGCCCCCAGTCATTCTGTAGGAAAAATGAGAACAGTCATGGTACAGATTATTATAGCAAAATCTGTCATTAGTGTACTAAAAATTGATAAGATGTTCCATGTACCAAAAACTGTTATCACATTTCATACCATAAGTGAGGAAATATAAACCTTTTTAAATTGTATGAAAAATATGCAAAAACTTACTTTCTCCCATTGTCTGACACTAAGCCCCCAGCAGGCTAAATCTTTCCCCAGCCCCCACTATTTAAGCAGCCCCCACTATTTAAGCAGCCCCCAGCAATTTTCAAAAGAGGCTTTTATAATTTAGGTCCCCCCTAACCTCAGGGGGGGGGGGGGGGTGCATTCTATGATCCAAATATAAAGGAACATGAAAAAAACAACACTCTCGGTCAAAACTTGAGAACCTTCTGTATCCGCCACCTGTTAGTAGTGAACTTACCAAACTTTAGCGATTTCAATCAACCAGGTTGGCAGGTTACCCGTCATTATGACAAGTGGGTCTACGGAAAAGCAATCATAGATGATTTTAATCGATTTATCATTAACAAATTTATTTTCAAAACATTGCTTAAGAGTAGTTTTATGTATACTGTACACAATCTGATGATGAAAGTCGTGGAAAAAAAGAAAGCCAAGTTCAAGCCCTCATTAAATCGGTCCTGTTAACCAAGTACAAAGGACAGTTAAATAAATACACAGAAAAAAAGTATGAATTTTGACTTTAGTTATCAAATTCCAATGCTTTTGAATCGGAGTTTCAGTTTTGTTCTCCCAAACCTTCTCACTTCAGATGGAAAAATATCACTATAGAGACGATTTTTTTAAAAAGCCTGCTTATTTATATAAGTATTATATGAGTATATAAGTATTTAATTGTTTTCACGAGGTTCACGGCTAGCCAGCTCGGCTATCTATGTACAAACGGAAGTAAGATGATAGGAGGGTATGGAGCTGCCAAATTGAGTCCATCGAAGTTTTCCGTAGTAAGTCTCTTAAACGAGTTTGGAGAACGAAGCATCGAGACAAAAATTAGTCTCTTTTATTCTTAAGCGATTTTAGAGACTTTTGTTTGAGGAACGATATGGTCTCAATTTGGCAGATGAATTATATGATAGTACCGGGAACTCCTGGTACGTGGTGCTGACGAGGCTTTTCTCATTGCTTGCTCATACGGAAAATAAAATTAAAAACAACCTACCTTGTAATTGCCTGGTCGCTTTGGCTGTTAATTTTGTGTTGATAAACTCGTTGAAAGAGATAACCGGTTGTGAAGAGTGAAGGTCAAAGAATTTCCTCCAGTTGCAGTTCAAGTAGTATAACACTCTCAATAAACAAATGACTTCCAGCGATGGATCGTTCAAATCTGAATCAAAAGCCAAAGAATGGTATTAGAATTGGAAAGAAGATTCAGCTAATCACTTATATGCTTAAGTTTAATCAGTACCGTTATGGGCTTTTCCAGAAAAAATCTTTACTGCCTCTGTTGAGGATTTCATAGGATATCAATGGGGTAAAGCCAAGGATGGGTTTGAAATTTTCAGCACGGATATCCATCCTCAGCAAAGAGGGGGTATGGATCTTTCTGAAAAAGCCCATTCACAATACAGACGTCTGAGCTCCACCACAAATGTTCTATTTTTTTTCTCATGAAATTAAAACTTTAAAAGCAGATTGTAGGTATTTTGGTTGAAAAGCAAGTCATTTTAGGGCTATTATTAAAAGACTGTAGGTCGTTAAAATGGTTCTTTTTGGAGGTACGTTATTTTTTCTTTAAATTGTTATAAGTCTCTAATTAGCTAGGCAGGAGGCCTAGAAATTCAAAACCATGTGGATTTGACGTCATGCCAGCAATGAATGACCATTTTGAAAGGTAGTTCTCGTTTGGCAAACCATTTAATGACACTAGCACTAGAGGCACTTTTTACTAATCAATTAAAGCCTCAACTGAACACAAAAGACGAATATAGAAGCCGTACATTAGTAGTCAAGTTTTCCTTAGTAGCAACAATCTTATTAGATAGATATATATATTTTCTTTGCAGTAGAATTTTCATTTCTCGCCTTTTTTTGTAGCTTATGGTTGTTTTTACTGTAGATATGTGAACAGATACATTTTTTATCGGAGATTTTTATAATCTTGTTTTTTATTGAATTTTAGACCTGAAGATGATCAATAGATCGAAACATATTGTCAAAAAATAAATTATTGCTCGTTGTTGGTTAATTGAAAAAATTATTGCTCATGCCACAATGTTTTTGCCATATCGCATGTGGATTTGATTAATTAGAAGGAATCTGTATGTTTGAGGGACCCCTTGAAAAAACTACTTACTGAGATCGCCAGGTAGAGTGCTTGTCAGATAAGGATCTAAATAAAAGAATAGACAATAGTGAGTTTACATAAGATGACAGCGAAGGAAGTAACGGTCTACTGAACTCTATAATAAAAGCTTGAATGTCGAAATAAGATCATCATTCCAGTCTTTAAATATTGTGATCAGTGACTGATACGTCTCCAATAAAAACTCAAGTGTAAGCAACTCAAAAATATCTATTCCCAAACCTTTGCAAAGCAGATTTTACGATGAATTTGAAAGCTTTGTAAGGTATGCTGACTTTTAAAAGATACCAAGATCGATCGGTTCCTATTCAGGAAGATGTTTACGAGGTTGTGGATCTGCTCGAGTTTTCCGTAGTAAAGTCTTTCAAACGAGTTTGGAGAACAAAGCATCGAGTCACAGCGCTCTTCAAAAAATGGTCGAAACATAAAGAAACATAAAAAATGGACAAAAACAACAACAAAAACAACGAAAACCAACCATTAGAAGTAGTTAATTCAGCAGAAGTATGCTCTCTTGTAGGCTGCACAGATGACGGAGATCCCAACCGTCTACAATGCAGAAAATGTCACCGCTTGGTACACTACGAGTGCACTCAATTGCCACTTTATCAACTATAAATCTTCGTTAATACTTATAACGACCAGTTTTTATGTCACAATTGTGTGCGAGATCTTTAAGAAGTAAAATCGTAGAAAATACGTATCATATGACGCAGAGGGAGATCGAAAAGAAAGACAGCGTCATAAAAAAGCTCAAAATTTAACTAACGAAAGACCATGACATCATAAAAAACGACATCAGTAACATTTTAACAGAAAAGATGACAGATTTTGAGACCAAGACTAGAAGAAGAAATAAAGCTAGCGAATTTTTTTTATGAAAGAGTCATCACAGAAGACCTGCGCAGAAATAACGAAGGCCCATAAGGAAAATCTTAAATTTGTCGTTAAAGAGCAAAAAGAAGAAGAGAGAGGCACCGAGTCACGAAAAACAAACATCATTATTCGCGGGATTATGGAACCAACGAAAGATACTATAAAAGAAAGATCAAGAATAATACAAAAGTGAAATTGAAGAGATACTTAATGGTGATATTGATATCCGTGACATCAAAGTAACGCAACATCGCATTGGAACAAAGCATGAAAAGGGACTTAAAAATGGCGGTCAATAAAAGTTATCTTGTAAAATGTAACCGAAAAAGAAAGAATCATGAACAACCTATACAAGCTGATACAAGTTAAAGAAATTTGTTAATAAAGGTCTAAGCACCACTGATGATTTCACCATCGACGAACGAAAAAAGATCAAAGAGATGTGTGAAAAAGCAAGGAAAATGAACTTTGATAGCGATGGACTTCGTATGGCATGTAAGAGAAAACCCAAAAACTTCCCTTCACCTCATAAAAACATCTAGAAATTCCGATTGTAAAAGTACGCAGAGCCTGACAAGCAGTGACAAAGAGCTGCTGTCAGATGATGCTTAGATGTCGAACTTTCTTAGCATAAATGTTACTTTGTACAGACTCGACTTTAAATAAATATATACATACATTCATACAGTTGTCTTTGTCTCTTTTATACAAGCGATTTTTAGGCACTTTTGTACTAGCGAGTGCAACGTGGACTCAAATTAATAGATGAATAATGTCTTACTCTTCTTGTATTTAACCGTCGAGCGCACCACAAGATTTTTTTAAATCGATGTTTCGTTATTGGTCAAAGTTAAACAGTAAATGGACTAGATTCTTTGGATTAACCTGACGTCGTAATTATCCAATGAATTTATTTGACATTTTTCGGAATGACGTAATCATTTCTACTTAACCAAAAAAAGGAAGTGGGCTCGATCAATGTAGACAGGTCTTTACAAACCAAGTGTAAAATGAGGTTTATACCTTTACTTTGGGTATCGGGGCTGGAACCTTTCGATTTGTTCATGGGCTTGATGGCTGATGAAGAACTAGAGGTCGATGAATCGATAGACGTTTTGGTGTGTTTTGATGAAGAGGTGAGGGGGTTCGAAGATGTCGAGGAAGACGTCGAAGGGCCACCGTCTGTGGATTGTGTCAATGGTCGGAAGCTGGTGTAGAAAAAAGTTTAATTAATAGGGAAATGTGCGACAAAAGAAACTTTAGCAACCACTTCAAAAGAGAAATTCAATTTTAATTAAACTAAATGATAAATTTTATGAATTTTTATGATTTCTGAAACTAGAAAAATGTGTCGGTTTTGTCGTTGAAAAGATTTTTGTTACACCGCAGGGTGAGACCAAGCCTTAGGCCAGATACCAGATATTTTCAAAGTGAGAAAAGTTGCTTCAGAACATTTCTTTTCTAGAGGAAGAATTTGCTTGACTGGTTCGAGGTTTATTGGGTCAAGAAGGAGAAATAGTTAATCATCTTACTATATGGTGTGTGTTCCAGACCAAATACTTGCTCGTCCAAAGGGTCCACTATCATCGTCCATCTCACTCTCACTGTCAACCTAAAAACAAGATAAAATACCATTTAGTCATACTTTTATCAAAACGTCAAAATAATGAAAACACGACGAGGAAACTCCGTCAACTGACGTCAATCAGATCCGCATCGCGTATAGTAGCAATATTGCAGACTTTAACGTCTCAGCCGTGTTTACCGTAGATTGTCTAATTTAGTGCGCCCTCTAATTAGTGCGGATGGTCTTTTTTTCGGAAAATGAAGAATTTTTTCACCTCTATTTATTAGCGCGGGTGAGTTTTAAGGAATTTTTGATCCACCTCTAATTTAATGCAGAAATGGTCAAAATTACCTCTAATTATAGTGCTGATCAGGTTTGATACCCATGAAATGAAGAGGACGGTCATGCTCTGCTAACGTGGCAAACTGAAAGGGCGTTTTGAAACCTTTTTGCTTGTTTTTGGCTGATTGTTTTTATGAAACTTTGATTTATTTTTGTCTGATTTGCTGGTATTTAATTTTCTGGATCATGAGTCAAAGAATTCTCAGGGGCTCCTCTGATGTGGAGAAGTATGAAGGTTTACTTGACACAAAATTGCTCGAATTTGGGAAAACTCTGCCATCTAAAGAGGATGTCGAGGAAATAAAGAATCTCTTTACTGAATTTACTGAAAGACTTAAGTACCAGGATAGAAAGATTGCTGCTCTTGAAACTGAATCAGCTGATCACGAAGAAAGAATTACACATCTTGAAAACTCTGTGTTACAAATGACAAACACGATTAGCAACTTACAAGACAAAAATGCTGTTCTTTCAAGTTCTGTTGTTCACTTAAAAAAGCAGAGTGATGCTCAAGAACAATATTCTCGACGATCATGTATTAGAATTAATGGGATAGAGAAAGCAGAAAATGAATCTGCCCAAGATTGTGTCAACAAAGTTGTTGATATTTGTAAGAGCATGGATCTTGATGTTACTGTTTCTGATATTGATCGTGCACATCGGGTTGGTAGAGAAAAGAAAACTATGATAGTAAATTTTTTCTCCTTTGCAAAACGAACCAAGGTTTATAAAGCAAGAAAAACTGCTAATGATATAAAAATACACCTTGACCTCACAAAAGCTCGGCTCAACCTTCTTGATGAAGCTAGGAACATATTACTAATGATGATGCTTGTCCTGTGGAGTTCGTTTTTGCTGATATAAATTGTAATGTTGTGGCACGCTTGAAGTCAAATGAATACAAGTTTTTTGACAATATTAACTCTTTTAAAGGAAAAATATTGAATAAGGAATAGTAATACTTTCTGTGGTTCTCTTCTCATGTAATTTTTTTGTGTGTCAAAAATTCTTTCTTTTGTAGTTTTGTAGCAAATTATTTTCATTCACAAACATGATGCCCTTTTATCAAAAGTAATTACTTTTGATTGTATCCTCATTGCGTTTGTGTATAACGTATAACACTTATCTATTTCTTTTTCTCTTCTTTTCTCAAGTATGTCAATTTTAGTTTTTAAATCATTTTTTTTTTTGTTTAATTATGATTATATTTCTGTTTTTTTGCATGGAGACCAGCAAGGTTTATCGTTTTATGTCGAGTTGTTTGAAGGCTGTTGGACTTAGTAGTTTGTCATGGGGATAAGTCTTGAGCAGTACAGAGTGTGCATCGGATGTTTTAATTTTTTTCGAACGAATTATCATCTAAATTCTAACCTGTGTGTTTTTTCTAAATCTCAAAACTTTTGTTTGTTTTTTATAATACTTTGCCTTCTTTTATCGGGCGATATTGAAGTTAACCCTGGGCCGCGCAAGCGTGAGACCACGCTCTCTGTTTGTCACTGGAATCTGAATAGTGTTTGGGTTGAAGACTTTATCAAGATAAGCCAACTCTCTGCGTTGTTAAACACTTACAAATTTGACATCGTGTGTTTGGGTGAAACCTTTTTGAACTCTGAAATTCAAGATAAAGATCCGAGGCTAGCAATTGATAATTATGAAATCTTTCGATGTGACCATCCCTCTGATTCTAAGAGAGGTGGGGTTTGTATTTTTTATCGAAATCACTTAGGTCTTGAGAAAAGATCAGATTTGACTACTTTAGACGAATGTCTGGTAGT
>JAUJPO010102888.1:0-38083 GCA_032270745.1 Tiaropsis multicirrata | reverse complement strand
TGCGATCGGTTCAGCACCGGTGGAGGCACCGGTTCAAACCGGTCAAAACCGATCGAAACCGGTGGACTCACCGGTTTTAAATCCACCGGTGTGTTTTTCTATGTACTCCAAATCGCGTGGCGGGACACATATTCTTTTGATCATGGTTTTTTTCATGTGATTACTCAACCAATCAAATGACACCATTTACATGGAAATCTTCTGATTACAAAAATTTTAATCAAAGCGTAACAAAAAATGTAAAATAGTCTATAGAGCTTATTGCGCAAAATTGAGAGTATTTTTACAATGTCAAATCTTGGTTTAAAATCTTATCAATAATACAAATGCACCAGAGCCTCAACTCGGGAGTGATACTAAGTGATTTGAGAGTGTCATATTTTTGTAATAACATCACTTGGCTGGGTATCTCTTTGTTTAACAGGATTTAATAGGAATCATGAAAATTTCATTGAGGCAGTTTTTTAGTGAAAATCTCAAGATAGAACACTGGCCAACTGGAAAGTGAATTAATTTGTGAGAATCAAACATAATTTAAAGATTGAAGAATGGTATTCAGTTGACTTTAATCTTGAAAGTTTTTTTCAATAAACTGAGTGTATAGTCGGTTGAAAACAGACTTTTTTGTGCTGGTTTCTTATCTCAACTTCAGACTACCAGAATTCTGCATTTTACATACTGCATCAATGTTGGTGTATGTAACAGTCATTGCAGCCTGTTGAGAATTTGTATGGCCTAGGTAAGTGGCAAATATTCAATATTATAAAAGTCATATTATTTCAACAAGGTGAAACTCTATTACTTCAGTAGCTAATTTGACTGTAAAGTTTCAGGTAAAAAGAGCAAAAAATGGAAAACGTTTTGGAAAATATCAGGCAATCTCAATTCAATGTTGACACAGAAAAAGAACTAGCATCTCATCCTTTTGTAAAAGATGCAGAAGAAGGGAAATTAGAAAATAAACAACTAGAGAGATTTGTCTGTGAGCAGTTTTTTATTCAACAATTTGATTTGAAATCTTTACAAAGGATGTTGGTTAGAAGCAGAGAAGAGGGTAAAGAGGCTTGTCACAAATTCTTTGAAATGTTGTGTGGTGGGGAGGAATATGCTTCAACACTCATCAGGGCAATGGCTACCTGGCTAAAACTTAGTGACAAGGACCTATTTGGGTACCATTGTGCTATGAAAGCCCAGGCATATCCATCATATCTTTCAAGATGTTCTTTGTATGAGACGCCTGCTTTTGTTGCAATAGCTTGTGCAGTAAACTTCCCTGCATGGGGAAGGATGTGTGGTCGAATTTTTGATGCTATAAAGAAGAACTCAAACAAATTTGGAGAAACTTTTGATAAGGACATTGAGTTCTTGAAGTTCTTTGCAACACCCATTGAAGGATTTGATCAAATGGCATTGGATTGTCTCAAAGAAGAGTCCTCAGACCTCTTTGATATTGAAGCACTCAAAAATGTTGTTAGACTTTTACAAGAAGCTGAGGTCTTATTTTGGGATTCTGTTTACAGAAAATGATTGGACAAAAACTAAACTCATGGATTTGAAATCTATATCAGTTATAATGACACAAGGCTAAAAAAGGAGTAATCATGTACCATTTCAGAGGCTCTCTCATTTAGTCTGTGTCAAAATAAGTGGCAGTTGAAAAACAAAATTCATTCAGTTTGGTGTGCTGCATTGTTTTTCAACGGTAATAATGTATTATGTATATCCATTTTACAGTAATGCTTAGCTAAGAAATCTTTGCAAATGCTTTTACTGCTTATTGTTGTAAAACTTACTCCAATGTAAAGAAATAACTGCATTGACAATTATAGACCCCCAACCTTAGAGTCAATAAAAAAGCTAATTGAAAAACGATGTGAATAACAATTAAAATGACATTAGTGTGAATTTTTGATTGCTTTTTCTTAGAAAAAATGGACAATCTTTTTTATTTGCTAATTCAGCTGTTTTTAACGACTTCTCCAATGTTGGAAGTAGATTTGAAACTGTTTTACTAAGCCAAAAAAATCAAATCATTGACAAATGAACTTATATTTACTTAAAGATTTTGTATAGTATATAATTTAATTGTTTTATATTATAACCCTAGAATGTTTTAGCAAAAGCTCATTTACAGACTCAAACTGTATCTTTAAAAATTGTTGTTTTTACTATTAAAAAATATTTTATCCAAGCTTTTTAAAACTCTCTTTTTTATTATAGAAAATTTTTAAATGATATGAAAATGGAAAATAGAAGTATTATAAGTTATTCAAACTGAACAAAATGCTATCAACTGTCGACGCACTTGGAGCTTCTGTAAGTACCCATAAAAGAATTCCAAGCATAAAATTATGGTCTCTCTCTATTATAAGTTGATAATAATCTATAAATACTAACTGTTTTTGGGGCAATACCTAAAATATTGACCTCTGTAAAAACGTATTGCCCTTGCAAGCTTAGGACAATACGTTCTCACCTTGGTTGATATTTTTATCAATATTACCCTCCTGATTCTTGCCCTTCAAAATAGTTAATATAGGCTTAAAATATTACACAATATTATATTATGATTTGCAGTCAGCTTTTGATGGTTGTGTATTTAAATTTAGGATCCATTCAATATGATGGTGAAGGAGATTCCAGATTTTGAAAAACCGGCCTTGAAGTAAGTTAATTAATCTCATCTTGCCCACATGGTTCCTTCTAATAATCATGAAAATGTTATATTTATTCTGCTAATTTTATACCACTCAGAAAAATTTCTTAATGGTCTGATTATCAGGGCTTATTAGATAACGCTGGGTACCCCATTTGGTACCCAAATTATTGGGGTACTCATTTGGGTACCTGCAAAAACTTTGCAGACAGGAATTTATTTTGTGTGGGAAATTCAGAAACCTGTTTGGAACCTGATATGGACCCCCTAGAAAATGGTGGAAAAATGGATTTTGGGCAATTTCCCAATGCATTAAGGGTAATGATGACCGAATTGGGGGATATTTCAGAATAAGTCGCGGGAAAAACTGGACACACAATAGAAAAACTCTGAACTTTGAAATTGCAAATGACCAGTTAAAGTGACAGGCCATATGTTGACAAAGTGACACCTGCTGACAAAAATATTGACAAAATGTGTAAATATAATGCATTTTAGCTTAATTACACATAAATATTTTATCATGCTCAACATGATGTGGATAGTGTAAAAGGATACAAGTTGACACCCAATCAGAAGCTAGTAAGGCTCTCAGAGAGTGGTTTTAGATCGACGAATCTCAATAGTTAATTATATTGTCATTTCCTTGACTAAATGAGACTCTTGTTGACAAAAATATTGGCGGAATTATAAATTATTAGGCATGTCAACTCAATTAAGCCAAAAAGATTCATCATGCTCAATATGATACTAGCAGTGTAAAAGGATATAAGTTGACACCCAATCAGAAGCTAGTAAGCCTGTCAGAGAGTGGCTTTAGAGCGGTGAATGAAATTAATAAATAACACTAACAAAACAGTCATTTGACACAATAGACAGTCTTGTCTGTAATTTTGAGGGTTCCTAGATCCAATTTTTACTAATTCTTTTACTAATTCGCAATTTTTACTAATTACATCAGGGAATTACCCAAAATGCATTTCCCGCCATTTTCTAGGGGTGCACATTTATAGGGTCCATACTTGGGGGTCCAACTTTTGTCGTCTCCCCTTTAGGTCCTTAGTTTATAAAAATAATTCTGGTCTTCAAATTCTTAAGCCACACATTTTCACGGAACCTTTTCGTCCAGGAAACACTCGAAATCGATGATATTTTCCTCTGATTCGCGATTTTTTTGGTACCCCCAAATGAGTACCCCAATTGGGTACCAAATGGGGTACCCAGCGTTAACTAATAAGCCAATTATCAGACACTGCTGCTATCTTTCAGATATATTAAATCTGTAGCAAAAACAGCCTTTCTGTAAGAAACTATCCAAAAAAGTCGCCTTTTTAGTTTCCATCACACACTGCCCTGCTATTCTAGAATTTGACCTGCTTCTGCCTGTTTTCTGAATGTATTTTTATCAATATATATCTTTTCAGGAAGTCACTGTTTGAACGGTTACTGAATGCCTACCTAGAGGAGAAGAAACAACAAGAAGAGAAAGGGGTAAACAAAGATCTTTTCTTTGTGTATTTTTGTGATGCTTATTATTTTTGTGGATGGAAGCTGAAAAGAATACTTTTGGGAATCATTGTTATCTAGAAAAAATAGACAATACTGATATTTATTTTTTGAGAATCATGGATATAATGAATGCAAATGACGACAAAAACAAATTTTTTGAAAATACCTTTTTGTGCATCAAAGATAAATAAATAATAAATCACTGTTTTTGGTGAAAAAAAATTGAAATGCCACTTTTTAAAAAGAAATTGAAAGGATTTTGAGAAGGCTTTGCTTTTGAAAATTTTTTGCAGGATTGATATTGCAAGATTTTATTCGACTGCATAATTTATTAAATGCAAAATAAGGTAACTAAATGATACAGATAGTAATGACTACAACAAAAGATCAGTACCTTCATTTTCGTGCCTCTTTAATTTTTTCACACTTGGGCCGCGCAAAAATTAAAGGGTGCTCAAATTAGGGACATATAATTTTGGCTATTATTAGCTTTCACAATAGCTTTGGTAGTGTCAAGAGATATTCACCAACTCTCTTTTGATTTCTCCCTTCCTTTTGTATGGTCAAACCATTTCAAATACTATAAGTATTGTTTTTGCTGAATTTGACAATAAATTCCTTCTTTAATTTTCAAATTTTGGAAAAATACACCACTTTGATAAAATGATAAAATTAAGGGTGCACGAAAATTAAGGGACTTAAGGTATTTAAAGGACAAATTTGCAATAAAAACTGGGTTCTTGGTTCACTTTACTATCTTCCTTTCGCCAGGATTTTACCAAGGAGTCGATGCTTTTGCAAAAGATAGTTAAGGAAGATGACCTAGGTGTTTTGATTGTCAATTTGTATCCTGGTAGTGATGGTTATTCACTCATGTTGAAAAAGAAAGATGGTAGTGATGTGGAAACATATAAACTGCCTTACGAAGTAATGTATTCTTTGTATTCATTCTATTTCTTTTGCATTCAAACTTATATATTTTTCTCTCATTAATTTTGATATATAAAAGCAAAGTGTAAAATATGTCCAAAGCTTCTGAATTACTTTGATTTGTTTGTTATCATCGTTAATTATTTTATATCCATGATTTTGATATAAGGCGAGACAAATTAAATTTATTGTTCTACAGGCAGATCGTCAGTTTTAAATGGGTCGGTCGGTCGGTTGGTAAAATATATAAAAAATATCTTTATTCATATTGCAGGGTCGGTAAAACACTACCGCTAACATTTATTTAGGTGGAAATGTTAAATTTCTCCTTCTTCGATAAAATATATGAGATATCAATTCCAAATACTCTAATGCTTACATCTATAAAGTTTAGGTTTTAATATGGAATAAACTTTCAGACTCGTAACTATATAAAAATGTTATTTTTATGGTAACGGGGAAAATTTGATATTTTTATTTTTTCGTTTTTAGCAAAAAACGGGATCGGTCGGGCCTGTAGAACAACAGATTTAATTTGTCTCGCCTAATCACCTTGTTTTATTTTGTTTTAGGAAAGTGAATTCTTAGATTATTTAGACACCCAAGAATTACCACCACTTCTTGTTGATGTCCTTGAAAGTGCTCAGGTATTGTGCTATTCTAAAGTAGTGTTATGAATGCTCTGATTAATTTAAAAATTGCCCTTATTCTTGATGTTTGTTTTCTTTTATACGTCTAGTTTTATATCTATGGAACCTTGTGAGTACATAAACTAATATTCCTCAATTTCTTTATAGGCGCTTAGTTTAGCTCTGAAATGAAATTCTATTTTATGATTCCCAAACAGAACTAACTTTAAATTATTGTCATGCTACAATCCAAGAGACACTATACAGTATAATTTACTTTTAATATTATCGATTGAATAAACTAAATGTATTTTTTTTCACAGGTTGATTTATTTTACGATGGGTGTGTCATTGTAGAGCTGCGTGATTATAGAAGAAGTACCCAGAAGAACTTTGATACCACCTATATCTTATTAAAACCTACTTCTCAGGTATTAAAAAAATAGTCATATTCTTTGTGTTTTTAAGAAAGACTGAAAGCTAGGTTCAGTAAATTGAACCTTTTCACAATGAATTGTTCCAGTTAAAGACAAACAAAAATGACATACACGCAGAAAACACATTTTAAAGTATGTTTATTAGGCGAGACAAATTTAATGTATTGTTCTGCAGGCAGATCTCAGATTCTTCATATTTCAGGGTGGGGAAGGGACTGAAAATCATTCCAAACATTAATTTTGGTCGAAATAATACAAAATTTTCTCTTTCCTAATTGTTATATGAATTTCAAATACTTTGATTTTCACAATAAAAAATAGGATTTGAAAAACTGTTATTATGATTATTGGATTGTTTTCTTTAAATCTCAATAGACTATTGTACGTGATGTCAACTCACTGATGTCTGATCCTAAATGGAGTGACGAGGACAAAGCGAAACTGGAATCTCAATTAGTGTTAGCAATGCAACCACGGCTTTGTTTGGATCCTTCACCTAAAGTTCTTCACACAGCTAACAGAATACAGCATCATGTCAATAAATGGAATCACAAAGGTTTGAGAAGGTAAGATTGGGTAGTATTATTCTTTTGCAATAAAATGCTCATGCCCAAACAAAATCTCTAGTTTAGTGTAAATAACACCACAATTTTTGGTTATCTTGTATTCCAGGAGAAAGCTGTTGCTTCAACGCCCAACAATTTGTTAATGGTAAAAATATCAATTATGTTAATAATTAATGTTTCTTAGAAAGTTTCAATGAATCTGATTAAATTTTTATTAGGTCAATGAAAAGATTTTCACAACCGTACCTGAACAGAGCATATTTATGTTCTCACGCACCTTCTCCGCCATGCTTGAAGCTATTAGATTTCATCAAGCAAAACAAGGACAAACGATCCAGTAATTCTTTCCATAAGTTGAGCAGAGCTACCCAACACACCGACATGTGGAAACAAAGGCAACTCAATCTATCCGTACCGTCTAAAATCGATGTAAGTTGTTAAGGCAAAACCTATTCTTATTTCCTTTTCTTTTTATCTATGACAGTTAAAAAAATCGATCTATATGTTTATCAAACTCCAAGGACCGTAGAGCTGTCAATAAGCTGAAATAGTAAGACCCTATTTACACACATGCAATAAATGGTTCTATTTGGTGGCATTGATATCATGACAACTATGATTCTTTGGTACTTTAAAGGTAACTTCACATGCAAAGCTAATGGAACTACCAAAATATACAACCGACTATACACCTGAGAAAATCCAAGAAATCATTTTGGAAGGTGAAAAAACCAACAATCGCTCATATTATTGCCGTGTCACCATACAGAGGCGTGGTTCCACCGGAGAATATATCGGTGATCTCTATCTTGAGGAGGATCATGGGAAAACTAAAGAAGACACCAAGAAAGACGGACGAGCATGCAGGTCTATGATTTATGTGATTTCTTTTTACCAATTTCTTTACATGTTACAGTTGTACTAATCAGACTAGAAGTTGCTTGAATAAGGGAGCTTTCTTAATTTTATTCAAGACATGTATCATCTTCTGTTTATCTGTATCAGTCAAAATATTTTGTTAGAATCGTAGTCTTTTTCAATTTCTTTTTCTCTCATTGAAGGTTTTCTCTGGTCAATCGCATCACAGCGCAACGATATTTACAACAGTTCCAAGAGCTATACACAGAAGAAGGTCGTAAATCTGTCAAAATTTCAACATTCGTTGCCAACCAAGCTCAACGTAACCAACAGCAACAAAAACAGCAGCAAGCACAAAGCAACAGTACAGCCCAACAAAACTTGGCCAAAACACAAGCACAAGCACAACAGCAGACAGCTCAGCAACAAATCTTACAACAAGCAGCACACCAGGCCACAACACAGAAGATTGTTATCTCTACCATCTCAACATCTGCAACACAAACAACAACACATGCCATCGTCAACCAGAACCGTACTTTTACTGTCGCCCAGAACCCTGTCATCTCACACGGAGGAAACACGTACATTCTAGCAAGTTCAGCACTCCAGCAATCACTCAACTTAGGATCCAATGTTGTACCAATGTCACTATCAAGTTCGTATAATCAGTCTTAAATGTTTTGGTCATTTTTTATCTGATGGTGGCAATATTCTTTTCCTTTTTGATAGGATTCAGATAGTATTCCAGTAGCTAGTCAAAAATATAATTAAGTTTTGCGACCTCAGTCGAGGGCGACCCGAAGGCTCCCTTTTTGAATAGCTGTCTACCCGAAGGTAGGGGAGGACGCCAGTCCTTTCCCTGGATTTCTCCACTTACCCTAGCTCTAATCCCTTAATGCTGAGTGCCAAGCAGGACAGCAGCGAGTACCAGTTTTCAAGTCTTTGGTCTGACCACAACCTTGCAAACGGGAGGCGGACACTCTAACCACTTAGCCACCGTCCACCGTCAAAAATATACATATATTTCATTTTATCGTCAGCCATTGCATGAATTTGTGAGAATTGAACATTATTTCCATTTAGGGAATCCTTACATAGTTAATTCCTCTGGAAACCTTCAACAAGCTGTATCGACCATAACCAATCAATCACCAAACAAAATTATTGGAGCAACAAATGATAATGCGCAGCAATTAGCAACAGCTTATATTCAGGTAAGTCATCATATAGCAATTAATACATAAAGACGCAATGGCACCCTATAGGGTAACTTTCTGTCTCTAAGTTTTACTTATGGTATGCATAACTTTCCTATATCAGAGCTCTTTCATTCAAGCGATTTTAATCGACTTTGGAAGATGAATTATATTTCTTAGGCTGTATCAGCTGCAGGGGGGACATCACATGGCCAACTGACTGCAGTTCCTATAGCAGTACAAGGGAATAATGTCAGCCTTGTACCTGGTAATCAATTCATTGCAGCCAAAGCCTCACCACAAACCATACGCCCTGCAGGTGCTACCGGACAAATCATGTTGCAGGTGCGTGCTTTTCTGTGTTTGTACAGAATTCCAGTTTCGATTCACCCGTGTAATGTTCTTTATGAATAATAATATTCTTTGGTTATTGGTTGCAGCCAATCTATATTATAGTGTTTCGTTAAAGTGTCACAAAATATACAAAATACTTTAAAATACGTGGAAAACTTTATATTTGAGTCCTCTTATAAATATCCTTGAAAATCGAAACGAATATTCTTTGTAAGAGTCCTGTAGTAATAATCTACATGCTGAGTAACAAAAAAATGTAGGCTTTTTAATTATTTTACAGTAATTTTATTAAATTTCTTTTAACTTTACGATGTTTTAGGTGCCAGGTAACCTAGTGCCACTGTCTCAAATGACCAGAGTTGCAGGTGGTCCACAGAAAGGACAAATCCCTGGTGCTGGGATGGCGTCAGTCATGGTTCATGGTAAACAGGTCATGGTTCAAGGAGGTGCGATGATACAAGGTCAGGCAACTTTCATACCTAACCAATCACCCCTGATCCCAGGACTTCAAGGTGGTCAGACAGCAATCATTCAAGGTGGTTCGATTTTTGTACAAGGGCAACCAGGGCAGACACAAGGACAAGCTGTTATGATACAAGGCCAACCTGGTAAGAATCTTACAATTTTTCATCATTAGACATTATAACAGAATATTTATATGATTATTGACGCTTTTGAAAATTACTCTCATCGACATTTACCAAAATATCTATATTGATTTGACTTTTCTTTGCATTTCAGGGCAACACCAAACTGGCCAAAACACTTTGATTCAAGGACAAGCATTGCAAGGCCAACCTGTCTTCATTCAAGGCCAACCAAGTGGTCAAACACAGGTTGTGCAAGGTCAAGCTATTATGTTACAAAGAAACCAAGGTGGACACCAAGGTCAGGTACAGCTGATTACGACAACCAGCTCAAGTGGTGGGCAGCAACTTCAAATTGTTCCTCAGATACAACAAAAACAAGGTACGTACTTTCATTTCTGTTTACTTCTATTTTAACGGTAAACCTACAGAGCTCCCAGATGTCCTAAAATCCTATATAAAAAATATATCCTAAAGTTTTGTCAAAAGATGTCCTAAAATCCTAAAATTAAAGCTCTTTTTTGGTCTTGGAGATAATATAATAATGATCGTATCAGGTGTTCATTATTTGATTACCCTAAATGGAAGTTTTTTTGTTATATCTTTATTACCGCCATTTCAGCAGTTGTGGCAAGCTCAACTGGACGTACACAATCATCTACCGCTCTCTCTGCATTAACGTCACAAGTCAACTTGATCCCCATGCAACAAAGTGGACAACAATATCAACCCATTGTTCAATTCACTACTTCCGCCCAACCACGCCCTGTTCAACAGAGGCGTAAAAGTGCTTCTCAACCTAATACGGCTGGTGGGGGGCGGAAGCGTGCCCCTGCCCCTACTAAGCCTTCTCCTCAATCTCAATAGAAATACGAAGGTCGTAATCATAATCGTAAACTGGTTTTTCTGTTATACTTAATGTTGTTTTTTTTTCATGAGCGTGTAACCTTAAAAATATATAATCTTCATTTCATGTTTGGGGAAAAACTGACTTAATGATCGATGTGTGGTAGTTTGATGGGTTACTAGTCTAGATTTCCAATTTAGAATTTCTTAGCGAAAAATAATACCAATAGTGGTTGTAAGTATATGTATAGTGAGTTATCATTCATCAGTTTGTAAATTATTATTATTATTATAAAAGTTTTCTGATAAACTACTTAATATAAATGTGCATAACTTTTTTTTAATGATTGACAAAAGTTGAGAGACATCACGAAGAAAGATATCACTTTCTTCTTTTGTTCTCGAAACTAGGTATTACTTTTTGGTGTTTTTATTGTCAATATTTTTATCACTCTTATTATAATTTAGTTATTTGTTTTTTTGGCATTTTTTTATATATAAATGTGTACATAATTTATTTGGACCAAAATTATTATAAACTCGATATAATGAGTTTAAGACTTTTTTTAATACGCGAATTGAATTTTGAATATTGTTTTTTCTATGTAAATTTTCTTTTCATACACATGAAAAGGGCATCATTTAAAATCTAGATGCCAATAAAAGGGTGTTTACTTCAATCGATCCCCGGCACCCGTGCATAATAATATTGCATAATAGTATTACTTTGAAAACTTTTTCCAATTTTTTTCATTTTTAGAACAAAAAGAAATCAAAATATAAAAAAATATATATAACAAACCACCAAACATAATAAAAACACAATGATACACGATTTCAAGTAAGTACTGTTGTTTTGATCGTGATTTTTCTAATTAAAAACTGTTGAATTCTGTCCGATTTTGCAATTGGGCACAAACGTATCAATGGAACTTAAAAGAAAATTTCGTAAAATTACTTTTTTTTCGTCTTTCAGGACAGCACAGCCGGTAGAATTCTACAAACACTTTTTGGTAATTCTTAACATTTACTGGCATGCGAGTTGAAAAATTCAATTTCATTTTCTGAACTTCTTTGTTTTATATATTTAGTTGAATCTAGTTGGAAATTGTTATATTTTGTGCTCAATGAATAATAATACTGAGATTCACTCACGGTTTATAAGCCTTATTAGCGAGGTTACGCAAGAGGCTATTTATGACGTTAGACGCGTCTATGGCGGCCTGTACATAATTTGTCTAAGCAAAAATTGTAAACAAAAGTCTATATACAGGCCGCCACACACGCGGCTATTGTCCTAAATAACCTCTTGCGTAACCTCGCTATTGATATTTCCTTAAAGAAAAACCGCGAATGTTTTGATCTTGATGTTCGTTTGATTGTTTAGAAAGAAAATGTGAGACCAGATGGAAGAGAATTACTGAAGTTCCGAGATGCACTTTTAAACATCGGTATGTGGAATTCTTCCGTTCATTCCGTCAACTCTTCCTCTTCTACTTCTGTCTATTTTCACTACAGTGTATCTTTATTCTTCGTACATATTTTCTTTTTCTCCGTCCACTAAGGTATCGCTTGGTATGTCACCAAGAAAAATGACGTTACAGGTTGTGCGACTTCAAAAAGGAGAACAGTTCTTTTTTAGCGTGGCGCTCTTTTTCTTATGACGGAAAGGGGAGCGCGGCGATGCGTGGCGATGAGTAGCCTATACTAGACCTTCACATTTTTTTATCTATACTTTTTACTGCGCAAGATTTACGGAATCGGCTTGTACAGGTATGGGAATGAGTGGAGACCGCCTATAAAGTACGGTTATGTAGAAATTTTTCGCACTTTCAAATGGGCGGGTCGCCTTTCTTCCTCGAGATAACCCTGTGAATTAATTTCTAATTTCTTTTCCCTTCAGGGTCAATCAATACAGCACGAGGATCAGCTCTGGTTCGGCTTGGTCATACTATGGTCATTTGTGGTATTAGTGCTGTAAGTCAATCTCTCGGTTGGTATATTAAGATGAGGAAATATTCATCTGGAAAGTTTTTTGAATTTAAATTTTTATTCGTAATTTTATTAGACATTTTAAAAATGTAAGAATAAAACGAATTGTTATGTTCCAGAAAATACATGAGGGGTGGAGGATGTAAGGTTTATCTCGTAATTTACCCTCGGATTGTAGTTTTACCACCAGACAAGTGTCAGTCTGCCCCCCTCTGATATTCAAAATTACCCCCCAAACACGACCAAATTCCACGCTAACTCCGGGGCACATATCTGCCACCCATCTGCATAATTCTTTACTGCAACAGCCCATTGTCCATTTCATAAAAGTTGTTTGACACTTGTGCACAACGGGTAAGTTGGAAGGCACTTTGAAATAATCAGAAAACTGAAAGACTTTCCTAAGCAATACACCAGACTTACTAATACTTAATAACATTTACAAATACTTGTACATCAAAGTTACTTTTCTCTTCTAAGGAATTGGCAGAACCCAAAGCAGCTACACCAAATCAAGGTTTCTTTGGTAAGTTAATGTTTTACAAACAAAATTTCATTAGAATAATGTCTTCAAATTTCCTCACATACGAATATTCACAGGTGCCGAATAAACGCGGCGGTGCCGTTTATTAATTTTTGATTTTTTCTAACACCCTCCGGACTTTATTACGACCCCCCCCCCCCCCCTGTATCTCAATTTTTGACAAAAGTCATTTTGCTGTGAACTTGTTTTAGCCTATTTTTGTCATATTTCGGTGTTATTAATAATATGTTAGTAATATTTTTACATTTACGTAATTTCCTTTCTAGTACCAAACGTTGATCTTCCACCTTCATGTTCAAATAAATATAGACCTGGCCCTCCTTCAGATGACGCGCAGATTCTCTCGAAATTCGTTCTCGATGTCGCTACTAAGTATTATTAATATTTTACTTTTATTCAAATTGTTGATTTTTTTTATCTTCTGTTATGCAACTGTGAGCACCATAATCAGGCCTACATGAGTTTTAGTAGGAAATGTTTTGTTCTTATTACCGATACACTTTGATTAATCAAGTTGCTGTGCCTCTAGAGCCAAGCCAAGAAAAGAAGCGGCTCTTCTATCAATTATTTATCTAGTTTTATTTGGTTTGACGGAATCTTTTGTGTACTGTAGTTATCTGGAAGTCCCAATGTAGTCCCAATATAAGGGTAAAAACAACTTGCACCAATGGAAGAAGAATCTCTCGAAACGAAGCCAAACGTCTCGTGATCCAAGCCACGATAAACTTCAAAGTGTCCCAATGTTCATTGAAATCCATGTTTTTACTTTCAGCTCGGAAATACTAAAGTTAGAAGATTTATGCATCGCAGAAAAAAAGGTTTGTAAAGACATTGTTAATTCGGGTGATCAGAAAAACGCCCATCAAATTGAAATTTTTACGTAATATTTTCTGCTAATGCTAAAGAGGTATAACAATTCGAATAATTGTGAAACTTACAAATGATTTTTTTTCTTATTTCTTAGCTATCTTGGGTTATTTATGCCGACATTCAATGTATCAGTCATGATGGCAATTTAAAAGACGCAATTATTGCAGCTCTATACGCTGCTTTACAGAATAGTAAGTGAAAGCATTTAATTGATAAAATTAATCGTTCAGTAGATAAGGTTTTTATTTTCCATCATATGAATTTGTGTAACGTAATTTGATTAACGTATGAATTATTTTGTTTCCACGGGAAGCCCTCATCAGTTGCTATTTGAATGATTTTTAATTCACGAACTCATTATTGGCAACTTAGTTCTTGCGACGTTGTTTTTCAAGTTTGACAGTTCTGTCATCGGGCTGGTTCCAGAAATGTATTTTACACAAGGTTGGAGGATATAAGCTTTTTATCATAATTTACCCCCGGAAATTTTACATTTTTTGACCCCTTGACAACAGTTTTAGCCCTGGACAAGCGTTAGTTTGACCCAAATTTACTTTTAGACACGACCCGACTTATGTTACCCTCGGTCAATATCCTCCACTCCTCCTCCCCCCCCCCCCCATGAATTTATTTTTCTGGAATAGCCCATTCTACAGTGATAAATTTTCTCATCTAGAAATTCTATTGACAAACTATACTTTTCTTTGATCAGCGAAAATACCGACAGTGGAATACAATGAAGAAACAGCAGACGTACAAGTGAAACAAGATCAAGTCTTTCAACTACCGATTCAAACTTGTCCTGTTTCCTCAACCTTCGCTCTCTTTCAAGAGTTAGTTTTTAATGCTTTTTAGAGCTCTCACATCCAACATATCGTAACTTCCGACTTAACAATTACACATACTTTTTAAGAGAAGTATTTTTCACGGGATTTAGTTTTAATTATTTTGTACCAAAGGTAAACTTTTGGTAATAGCTCCTAAAATATAAATGTTATACAAATGGAATTTTGTGACTTTTCCTAACTTTTATAAAGCATCAATATAAAATACATTTTTACACCCTAAAAATTTTCACACCTTGAGCATGATGTCATTTTTGTCAAGCAGGTGTCATGAAAAATGACATATTTTTGGCATATTTTTAACTATGTCAAATATATAATTTAAATCGTAATTTTATGCATAACTTATGCAGCTATTAGTTTCATTTTCAACGCGAAATTTGGCGATTTTCATTTTTTAGCGCAAAAAATGACAATTTTCTATTTTTGCTCACAACAGCATGATGAGTGACGTCATCAAAAAAGAATTTATGTCACTTTTTACTATTTATAGTAAGGATGATGTGTACCTAATTTCATGCAAAAAGGACCAGATAAAAAGCTTGGGCCTGGTACAAAAATAGCCCCCCCCCTAGCTTTGAACCGCCCCTAAAAGCCTAGTATGAATAGAGTTAAGGTACATTTAACGACTACATAGACGATATGACCGGTGACTCCCTTCACACAAAGCTTGTATAGTTTGATGAAAATTTCTGCTTTCTCATTATCAAGACCTCTAATACAGGTATCTTCAAACTTCCCAATGAAAGCACAAAATGAATGAATATTTTTTTCCAGCGAGATTCTACTGGCTGATCCCACCACTGAAGAGGAAGAAATAAGTAACGGAACAATCACTATCGTTGTCAACAGCGAAGGGAAACTATGCATGGTCAATAAACCAGGTATCAAACAGTATTTAATATATTACTCTATTCAGTGCCGTAGACACGAAGTAAATACTAGGGGGCCATATATATTTGTATCTAAGAGGGCCCACCGTGCTTTCCCGCCCTTCGGCTGACTACGACACTGCTGGTAACCTGGTGGTGGTGTTTTCTATTTGTAAAACTTGGTATTTGACAGCAAAACTCGTGTCTCTAGTTTTTATCTTGCATCAGTGTCAGGCGGCATAAGTATATCAAAACCGGCTGTTTCATATTTTAGTTTATAGATAAAAGCTTTAACGTCAGAAGTTTTCTTGAAAGACTTTAAAAGTAGAAAGAAAAAGTTATTCTGAAGATGTATTTTTGATTATCCATGTCTTATTTTATCCTTTATTTCTATTATTTTTTTAGGTGGAGCTGAGATGAAGGAAGATAAACTCAAGGTGTGCATTCGAACGGCTCTCAAAAGACATGCTGAAGTATTGAGTTTGATGAACACGGCCCTTGGAGATGATGTACCTGTGAGGTAACCCTTCATTTTGAAGGTGATGTTTTTTAAATCTAACGATGCTGGTGTTGGCAAAACCTTTTTTAAAGGGAAACAGACATTCATAGAAAGTGGTATAAAACTCATTAAATTGAACTTCAAACACCTGATCATCATTATCACCAGGGATTTTTCTATATCAGGAATTATCGGACAGGAAGTCATTTTTGTGCTGCTTGCTTGTCATAGATTATTCAATTGAATATCCATATAATACGATTGAATTTGGTACTACTAGGCAAAGAATGTTGAAATATTAAAATGATCGAATGTGTGATTTATTGAATTCATTGGTATTAATTTCGAGACCACTACGGATTAAGTCTTTGACTTGCTTCCAATATGTTTAACAACTGCCACTAAATTTCATCCAAAATGTCAAATGATTGATGAATCAATAACAACAACTCTTCTCTGGTAAATATTTTATAATCAGAGGAATTTATCAAATCAGTCTGAAGCAATTTACTTCAGACGAGAATCAAGTCCTGTCCAAAACCACCTTTAAGCTTTTTGGTAAACAAACTCTCAGAATTATTTTTCTATTAATCAACTATAAAAACAACAATTACTTGAAAGGCTTGATCTCCATTACAGGAAATACTTACGGCGAGTGCCAAGTGATCATTAAACCCTTATCTGCGCGCAACACAACAAAAAGCTTTTGATAAAACTAACATCAAGGATTTGTTAAATTATATGTCAACAAATAAACAAGTAAATAAACAAACATGTCAGTGCGGTAATTACCGACCCCACCACAAAACCATATTTTTCCGGAATATCTCCTTGCCTTTCTAGAATCGGCTTTTAGCTCTATATTGAAGAAAAAAAAGACTTTAGCACCGTTTACTTTGTTATAATAATTCTACAGAAGTTGGTTTGGAGTGAGAATCAAATGTTTACGGTTTTGTCATTTTCGATTTTCGCGAAGTGTAAATAAGTTCTTCCTTTAAAACGGTTGTGTGTTTGTTTTCGATGTTGATTCGAAGTCATCTACTTAAAGTTATATATGATGATGTGATTGAGGCTTTTTCGTGCGTGACATTTTAAAAGCGTGTTTTGATTTTCTTTTCAGACTATGTGATTCGTCATTCAAGAAGTAGCTAAGAGACGTGTCTAGTATGTAAGGTATTTAGGATCTACACTTCACTTCTAGTAATGCAGAGAAGCTAATATTGATCATGAATTGTTGTTAACAGCTGTTTTCAAATTTGCTATATTATCTGACATGAACACATTAGACTACTTAACTAGTCTAGAATTATTTAGATCCTGGATGAGATAGCAATGAAGAGAAAAATTATTTGATTCTTAGAAAAACACATTTTTTATTTCCACATAAAGACGCTGAATGAATTTTAGTTTTCCTTGTATGCTTTACTTGTTGTTTTAGAGGTATTATTTTATTGTGGAATCTGTGTATCTTGTTGTAGCTTCTTGTTTTATAGTGTTTTTCATAAAATATTGCTATGTTCGAACGGGCTTTTCTACCAGGCTTGTATATATATATCATATGATAATCTGATGTATCGGAATGGGTTCTACCCACTTGGCGGGAGTAGGGATATCAGGGCAGTCAGACATTGCATCCCACCAGTTGCGAGCCGCAGAGCTCTTTCTGTTCTACATAATTTTCATAAGATCACTTTGCATAAAATTTCTGCTCATGACTCTTGAGAGAGTGCATTCTTCCTTCTTTTCGTATTTCTTTTTCATTTCTTATTTGGAGTTGGCATAAATAAAAGACAAAACTTTAATTACAATGACGTGTATTTAAAACGGACATTCCGTAATTATGAGTTGTTTGTTAAGATCTGAGTTTTCTTTTTCGAATACGTTTATAGTTGTATCCACACATAAAGGATCTAACAGCTTATCGAAAATTCTTCTCATTAATCCTGACATACTAATGGCTTTCTACTTTTGACAATAGTTTTAGAGGAGAAGATTAAAGTTCCAAGACATAAGACATTGAATTTAGAAAAAATATACAATACATCAAAATTGCTAGATTATTCTTGTGCGGTCTAAGGTCTAAGAAAGCATTTTAAAAATTGTACTTAAAACCGAATAAGTAGTGAACAATATTCACGAAAGTGCTCGATATGAGACATAAAGCTTTTTTAATGTGAATTTATTTTCAAACAGAAAAATTAAAAGCATAACTCCGAGTTTCATGCACTATTTACAATCATCAGATGTAACTAAAAATTAAAAAGCTGAGTGAAAACTTATGTACAGAAAATAGATTATAAGGTCGTAAAAAGTTATAAAAACGTCACGGGTCTGGAACTTTAAAGTTTTTCAATAGAAATTTATTCATGTCGTAGCGGCACTTTGAAATTAGTTCAGATCTTTTGTTAATAATCTTTTCTTTTGAAGTAATAATATGTTATTTTTCGGTAAGACAGAGGTTGCATGAGTTGCTTTCATTAATGTAGGGGCGTGCGCGGTCAATGACTTTCCAGCTTAACAAAGGGGCGATGTCCTTGCGTTTGAGTTCCCAAACATATTTAGATAGTTCTGTCGAACTGGTCTTTTCTTCGTGTATAAAAATGTGTTTGTGTTGGCTCCATCTGGTTTTAAAGGTGTTTTCGGTAAGACCAATGTAGTTTACACCTTCGTCGTCTGGGGGAGATTTTAAAACCAGACACAAAAATACTTTTACAATTTTATAACTTTTTTACGACCTTTTTTTACGACCTTTTAATCAACTTTTGCATGAAACTCGTGCATGAAACTCGGAGTTATGTTTTTAATTTTTTGGTTTTGAAAATAAGTTCATATTACTTAACCGAATATGAATCTTTCAGCAATTAGGGGTTTTGCATTTGAAATGAGAACTTTGTACAGGTAATTGAGATAATGATTACTTATTATGTAATTTTTGATAAAAGAATGTCCTATTTGAAAACAAAAGTCAATTTATACAGCTGGATTTTCAAAAAGAAAAATTCAGTTGTTAAGCAATCGGCACTTGATTGTGTCCATTAGGGCTATGACTAGCTTATTTTATACTCCTACTTTCGGTGCGTTGATAATTTCACCATCTGCGCACCTTTAGACAGACCGCGCATATTCATAAAGTAAAAGCAAACGTTGTTATATTAGTGATTTAACTTTCAGACGAAAAGAATATTCATTCTAAAATGGAAAAAACATCATTGATTCTTGCAAGGCCTATAGACTTTTAGAAATGCTCCTTCCTTTAAGGTTGATGTAAACAAGGTCAGCTATTGCTACCAACAGTCCACTTTCAAAAGCATTGGAATGAGGTTAAGAGGGCAGTTACAGTTACTGTGTTTTTTGTGATTTTCTGCTACTTAAAAAAAATGCTTATGTCCAACGTTGTATAAAAGAACGGCAAGGAGAATCAAGGAAATCTAGGGTAGTAAATTGAAGCTTTGTCGTTTCACTGCAAATATGGGAATACAGAATAAATATAATTATTTCAGTCATGGCCACTACACGCTTGCCTTTAATGGACTGCGTCAAATTGTATCCTAAAATATCTCTCAATCGCGCTATAAATATAATGCATTCATCTACAGGGCGGAAGGTTTAATGATGTATTTGAATGATATATTTGACTCTCCAAGATGTGATTTTCTCCTCCTTTTTCTGCATTCTACCGTCATCGAACGGATAAGCAAGACAGATACAACAAGAAGGGAATAATTACCAACAAACCTCCGAAATGAAAAATAAAGTATTTTCAGACCGCTAATCACTTCCGTTTTTATGTGACAAAGGAAGTAAAATCTTCATCAACTTCTATGGCCGCAGTCCCACATATAGTGGTGACGAAAATTGATTTTCGCAATTAAATGATGATGGTAATGAGTTTTGGTTTTCGGCTTTCTTTTCGTCAGAGGCCGCCAGAATAATAAGATGAAAGTATGAGCGGAGAAAAAAAGTTATTTTTTGATGTATTCTGTAATTGATTTATGATGAATTGCCTTTGGGACTGGATAATTTGTAGTGCAATTGCTCCTAACCGCACGACTTTTGACCTTGTACTATAACAGTTGAGTTATTACTTTTTTTACTGGGGTCTAACCTAAGAGTCCAAAGTTGATCTCAATAAGAATGCAGATAAAAATGTTGATTTGTGGTTCATGTCTAAAGTATCGTTATCGATTTCCATGGCTATGAATAAGAACAGGAAAGATTATGCTTCTGTATATTAGCGGTGTAGTCATGGATAATTAAAGTAAATTAGGTAAATTAGCGAAAATTGAAACCATTTCGAAACCCGACGTAAAAATCCGCTTTGGTGCGTATAATAGATACAACCGAATTGAATAGTTGATTCTCTGTGTAACTATACAAAAGCTATACAAAAGTGTATTGAAAATAATTTTTAAATTACAAGGAATAGGGCCAAAAGATCGAAAGAGGGTCCGAACTCGAGGGATTTTTATCAGTAAGTAAAATTAAATGTCTTGATCTGTTATTCGGTTTATACAAATGATGCTGTATCAGTTACTGTATATAATTGAATTTTCAACAATATTTCGGAATTTTTGCCAAAAAGTAAATGGGATTTCGGGATTTCACCCTCGTATATCCCCCTCCCCGATAAAAATTATGTCAAGAATAATCTCCATATAATTCTAATGATTTAAATGCCATTTTAGTACCAGTATGATTTGTGTTCTCACGCCTTGAAAAAGACACCAAAAAGCTTTATGGGTTTCATTCATAAAAAAGGAATTCAACGGAAAATTTCGTATATAGTCGCTAGAAATTACAATTACATTTTAAGAGGGGAAATAATTTCTGTCTACCGTTAAAATGCATAGCAACGAGTCTACTTATTTTTTAGATTTGTACAAAAGAAGATTTCATTGTAATTATGTAGAAAGAAAAAATGTTCACACCTTCAATACAAAATTATTCAAAAATTGATTTCTAAAAAAGTGCCTCAATTATTATTTTTTGTGTTCGTGTTCATTTTATAAATGCATTGCCAGTAAGGTGACAATTAAGCCTCTATCAAATATGTCTTTTTATAAGAAATATAATTTTCTATAGCTTTGGTACCAAAAAGTACTTAGAATTGTACATACTATTACTTTGGTAGGTTAGTTTAGAATGTGGAAGCCTTCGGTTTCAACTTTGAAAAAACTTTCATAGCATTTTAACGTTCATCGTAGCGTGTTCATTCCTTTATAAAAATGGTGGTCGGAGCAGTAGGGTGCGGGTTTCTAAATTGGAAGGTTAAGGGTTCGAGCCCCATCCAAATTGCTGATTACCTCAGTTGGCGGTTCGAGTCACATAATCAGCAATCATCGATAATGGAATGACTTCGGGCCCTAAACCTAAAATTGCTTTTAAAAAAAATGTTCTTATAGAATAAGAAGTGTGAAAAAGGCAGTTGTACTAACAAGCTAGGTCAGTAGTCTCGTTTTCCATTATATCACGTCACCAAAACATTCTCTATGGAGAGAGAGAGAGAGTAAAGAAGAGTTGTCCCTGTGTATTGAATGCACCTCCCGCCATTAGGTGACATTTTACACCGTTGCTAGGCTAGAATTTGAGTTCCAAGGTGAAAGTATTTTCCTTTTAAATCAGAACGCATGTTTATGTTTGTTCTATATTTCTGATAGACCCCTGGCTAGAATTTCTTGCTCTTTCTCGTGTTGTGTGTACTTTTTACCCTCGTTCTCTGGTTCGAATTGTCTTCCTTTGGTGTTGAAAGATGCATGTATTTCTGTTTTTGTTAACTTGCTGAGCAGTGGCGATGGCACAAAACTTGTGTTGGAGAGCATTATGTTCACGAGGCATAAATTATCTATTCACAGTATCAATAGTTAAAGACTATGTCGTAAAAAAGTTTGCACTCCTACACAAATTTTGCACTATCCATGGCTACGCTACTACCGAGTATTGCAAGAAAAGATAGTGTTATGTTATGAGGAAGATATCTGAAAGTCGTATACAAGAATGGTAGCTAGGTCGGTAGCTAGGTCGGTCTCAAGTTTTATAATTGGATCTTAGAGATAAATACTAGGCCTTCAAATTAGTGCTTCAGCTTCCAGAAGGTGTGATTCGAACGTTGAAATTCCAGGTTTTTCATTTGGTTAGATTGTCTGTATTTTATCCTATCCTACTTGACTTGAAATTTGTGTCATTCGGGGAATCTTTCCAGCTTATCTGCTAGCTGTTCATTGCCATGCTGCATGATGTTTAGCTGTTAGCTGTTATACCAGTAGGCACTGAACGTTGTTCTAACATCAAAACAATGTTGGAATAATGTTATATGTCTTCTGGGTATTATTTCTCCTTTTGCAAAATCAAATCTATAACAGTGCAGGTTATTTTACATTTACAGGCATTCACTCAATTGCATAATGTCGCCTCATAATTTACGAGGTCATCTCTATTGTCTGTAAAAGAATTTTTCTGTGCCGTGTAGTAGACGTCGGGTTTTATGTTACGGAGATTTCTTTATTGTTATTCGTGTTTTGGAGATTTCACCCTAAGCTTTCATTCGTTTTTCTACTAAAAGTATCTAATATTATCTCTGATGTCAGATAAAAATGAGTAATAAAATAGTGTCACGGTTCTTTTATTAGAATAACTCATTTGTATGATTATATTTTCTCCGTCAAAAGTCGAACGCTAAACACCTTAGATTATACCTTTGCCTGAGTCAAGCAACATTTTTTGGGGAGCCCTCCTCGAGATTTGTTTCAAGTGATTGATTAAGTTTTTCAAAGCTTATTTGAAATCACACAAATCAAACTTTGGAACAAACCAGTTTCTTATTGAAAAAATAGCCTGCACAATCTCTAGCTTTTTTTAATTATAGAGTATTCAAGATTGCATGATGTATTTTTAAAAAGTTGTCAAATGAAAATAAAGGTTGCAATGTCAGAACGAAAATAAGGGTATAAATGTTTTTATTTCAATTGGTATGAGCTTATGAATTAACTCAATTAAAATCTGGTGGAAAAGTAAAAAAAGAAATCTTTTGGTAGGCGCTTAGTTATGAGTGACGTCTATTCTTTAAGCACTTCACAGCGCACGTGGGCTCTCCTTTATTAATATGTACTCAAATTAGACGCATTTTTCTAACCTTTTGCTATAGCAACCTACTTCTAACGGCCTTCGCAATTACTCATTGTACTTTCGATTTTGATGTGCCTACTCTCTCCATCGTATTTTTAAACTTTGTCGTATTTTCTACTGTGGTTGTTTTATAGGATGAAGCAGAGAGAATTTCGTTTTCGATTTTTTGAATAGTCGTCTGTTCGCGTGATAAAATGTTGATATATACAAGAGACTACCAACTACTAAACGGTGTCATACAAGGTATATAGCTTGAAGCAATTTCTCTCATTTGAGGTTTTTTATAGTTCAGTTTAGTTTTTTATCTGTATTGACAGTTAAAAGAAATTCGTTTTCTCAGATATCTTCAATATCTTCTTGGGAGGCATTTCTCTTGGGCTTTTGATGATAAATTTCATGTGCAGATGAAGAGAGTAATATTTCGTTTTGTTTCAAGGGTGGTTGCGATTCCCTTTCTGTACTTTGTTATCTGGTGCTAAAGAGAGATCTGTATAAACAAGTTGAACGAGTGTTTGAGAAGATGTTCATTTCCGTTTTTGAAATGCAGTATTGGTTTGGTTTGGTGAGAGTGGCGTGGTGAGGGTGGCGTGTGGTAGCTCTGAAGACTGAAGAAATTCGAGAAACTGAGTAATGTGGTACGGTATAATGTATTATTCAATAGAAGATAAATGATTATCAGGTTTCCGTTTACAGGATTTAATATAGGATGTATAGCGGTACTATCTGAGGAATGTTACTTGAAGATTATACACAACGATGGTTGTTAATTAATCGTTTGAAAAGGCCCGGAGTTGTTGATTACTGTATTACAATGGTATTACCAGTTTTTCTGTGAATAGATAAAAATGAACGAATATACAGTAGACTCTCCATAACTCGAACCTCTATAACTCGTACCTCTATATTTTTAAGCAAGCGATAGACGTCTTGTGATGTCGATTCTTGCTATTCTTGCGATCTTCAAACATGACTGATTGAGTATCGCGGCGATATCATATTTTCAGTGGGGTGGCTCTTTGTAATTCTTTTTTTTACCACTGGGGTGAGAGGAATATCAGATTTTCTACTGGGTGACCATTTTCTCCACTGGGGTGAAAAAACGGGCCTTTCTTGAGCGATTTTTCTAATGGCATTATGGGTTGACTTGTATTTGGCGCGCGCGCCAAATATGAAAAGAATTTTAGATTTCGGGTTTTTCGATAGAAGACGGAAACAAAATATCAAACGGTTGTTCCAAACAGGGTAACAAGATGTTCCAAGGCGTAAATTGTGTAGATTTTTTGCGTATGATCCTTTGACCCTGTTTTATGAAACAATTATGCTCAAAAGAAAAACGAAAACAAAAGCCGAAACTAGATTGAGATTTTGTTTCAATTTTTCATAAGTTCAAAAATAATCATTTTGCATAGAAAAGTTTTGTATGGTTGAAAACCCCACGAGAATTTATTTCCTACTACTATATTACAAACTTCGAGTGTTATTTCGATGTTGTAATAATAGATTTGTCTAGTTGCTTTTAATGAAATGTTTGATCTTTTCTCTCTTGTCAAAGGAAAACCCCCCACTTTGAACATAATTCAAAAAATTACAACCAAAATAACAAGACGTTTGATTGGCTTAGACCGCAACAAAAGACAATTCTGATTGGTCGAGAGCGTCATTTGAATAATTTGTAAAACAATAATATTTTGTTTTCGATTGTGTCTGTAATGTCTGAACAAAAGAGATTGAAATTAAAGTTGTTCCTGATAGAGTATCAATTCTTAGTAGTCGATTTAGTAGTCTCAGCTTTGATAATAGAATGCAGCTAAGACGATATTTTTTTTGGAAAAAAAAAAGAAAAATGAAATTCTTAAATATATTTTTTGTGTGTGCGAGTATACTTGATGATTTGCTTAACGTTCAAAAGAAATTGATAAAAATTTTGACTATAAGGCAAGTTCTCAGGTGGAGATTTATAATAAAATTATAATTTTTTGTTCGTCCATTTTTGTAGTGTTTCTTATAAAAAAAACATAACTACAGAGAGAGACGAGGAGATTGCACTCATAGAAACAAGTGATTGGTATTAAAACGAATATACAGAAATTTTTGGTACCTCCTTTTTGACCCTTTTTGGAACCCCAAAGATGATTATGGTGGAAACGATGGATGTAGATTTATCTGTGGTGAAGAAAGAAAGAATGGACTTGGACGGAGAATATGGCAATATTTTGGATAATTTTACAACGGAAAATGATTATGATAGCTTCCCAAATACAAATTCTATTGTAAGTTTAACCTTATTTTACTATGCTTTAACTTTTTAACTTTCCTACAAAATTGATTTTTAATCTCGATCCTGGATCTGTTCGATTTCCAAGCTCCTCAATAAAGACAAAATGGTTGACTTTTTAAAAACCATTGGTCAGACATTACTGACTGGATCTAAAAGGATTAAAGGGGTAGGAAAAACTCGTGAATAGTTCACAGAACTGTTTATTTTTCATTGTTTGTTTATCATATTTCTTAATCCTAGGGCTATTTCCGGGATACAATGATTCAAGGCTACTCCTATGACTAGTTTATAAAACACTACTTCGATTGTCCTCTTAAATGACGATGATATGTGGATTTTCCCTAGCATTTAAACACAAAAACATGTACTGTATTCTTGCTTCAAAAAGAGAGAGAGCAAAAAAATTTAGTACCATTTGTTTGTTTACATAAAATGATATCAAAAAGAATTTATCTTTAACGCTAAAATGTCATAGTAGCGTTCTCTGTTATTTTTCTTGTGGGTTATTCATGTGAGTTCAAAAGACTTGCCGGTTTCAAATATTTTGTTTATGTTCGTCGAACAGGATCATAAGAAAAAGCACTTCACAAAACTGTGGTACTTCGGTACTGTTATCTTTTTTTGCGACAGAAAGTTCTGTATTTTTCTTGTTGCGTGCTGCACTAAATTAGCCAAGCGTATTTGTGTTTTCGTTTTAAAGAAGTAACTTTTTTCTTGTCTCGTTCCATGGAACTGATGCATCCGAAAAATTCATGTTATCCCCAAAAAGTTATTTTTCTAAGACCTTTTTTATTGCTGTTTTTTTTTTATTGTCAACAACAAAAAAATCTAATTTCTTCATAACAAGAACAACAAAAATCCCGTCTTTTTTTTAATCGGAAGTGCTTCTTGATCGTTTTTTTGTACTAGTTTCATTCAATCATAATAGATTCAATCAATCCGGATAAATTAGTGTCGAGCAATTAAGCCAAAATAACTACTACTCAAAGGAAAGCCCACTGTATTTTTCTTCTCCAAAATCCGATGATTAGTGTAGCGACGTAAGACCCTAACCACAGTCACATTTTGAAAGGAAAAAAATCACCTTGCGTCACTTGCGTGCTAAATTACTAGTTTTTTGGCGAGTACTAATTTTGGCGAATTTAGTGAAAAATTGGTACTCGCCAAAATTTCAACAAGGAATTGTTCCCCAAGTTTTTGCCAATTTTATTTACTTTTACTTTTGCCCATTCGCCAAAAAATAGTAACCTTTTAAGTTAGCTTTCTCAAGTGAGATGAGCATTATTTAAAAGCTAATAAACTTCTCAGTCGCTCGCTTTCACGTGATCATTCTGTTTCTTGTTAAAGAGTTTGGACATGAAATATTTCCTTTTTGAAACCGTTTTAGTTTGCGGTCTAATAGGGTGGTTTCGCCTGAACTTCACGAAACGACCGTCATGAAAAGCCTTATAACCATATCGTGTCCTCTAGAACACTCATATAAAAAAACCAGATCGTATTTCTTTGTATTCAAGTCAAGGGGAGTTATAAGGTAGTCTGAAATTTACATGCACGGAAATGAACCACTGTGGAAAGTTAGGCATATTCGATGTCGTTTCGTTTTTATCAAAACATATCAAAAAACCCTGTGTGTGAACAAAAAGGTTTTATGTTTTGTTATCTACCTCTCCTAGAGTGATATTGACAATGTTAAGGGGGTAAAATAACAAATGCTGATATCAAAAACATTACAATAGGTGTGAGATCAATAACCAAAACTCTCGGTCTTCCTGAAAATAAGCTGTGCAAAGGGCTAAGCCAGGGCATTAAATTGCGCCTTGTTTGCTAGCATTTCCTTTCATTGACTGTGAAATGTTGATTAGACAGTTGACAGGAAAAAATAACAACACTTTCTTTCGAGATATTCGAAATGATGTCATAAAAACCTTCTTAAAACGTTCTTAAAATCCCCACTCTACATATTGTAAAAACTTTATTAAATTAATGATACTGTTTTAATAACAACAACTTGCTTTTAATAATAAGCCTTTCGCGCTTTTTATGGTTTAGTCGCCAATGCAATATGTATGACTTTTAAGAAATACAATATATACCTCTATATATAATACCTCTCTGCTTAAAAGCGAAAAATGGCACCATCCCTCTTTTTTCCCGACCAATTGTGGATTGCGGAAACAGTTTAATCCACAGCTTGATTGATTCACAAGATTTCCATTCATGAAGAATAGTCTCTGTGTAATTACTCTCAAAGTTGTAAATTTTCATTAAAAACTGCTTTTTAATTTCAACAAATTCCTTTAGTCAGAAGAGGAAATACGACTTTTTTTAATAACAGACCGATAGGAAGTAAATTAAAATGCGATGAATTTGCGGGTAAATAATGTTTGCCTCCTTAATTGATAAAATAAACCCATGTTGTGGAAGTTTTTAAATAGCTACACATCTAAGTGTAAACAATAAACTCACTTTACAAAATCTTATTTGAAAAAAAAGGAAACTGAAATGAAACTCCTGCAAAATTTTGGAAAATAATTATAAATTGAATGACGTAAACAGGAAAATCATTTTTGCTTTTTAATTTTCCTGAAATATTGAAAAATATTTTTAAATAATATGTGCTTTGCACCTTAGTCATTCCGGAAATAGGCGGATCTGTCCTGCCTAAAGTTTGGCAAACGATCCTCGTCCCTAATATATATTCATTGAATTTTTCCCAACCTCGTTCCCAGAGTTCATCTGTGCTCTGTTAAAAGGCGCGCAAAGGGCCCTGGGAACGCATTTAGCCTTACTAACGTATCTTTAGTCTGATATAGAGCTCTTTAACACTAATGATACATACTTGATCAATTTAATTATTGAGTCTAAGTATTCTAATTTTTTTTTTTTCTCTTACAGTCTTGCACTGAAGATGAAGACGTAAATGTTGATTGGTTAACCAGCTTCTTCGATGAACCCACACACGATACTATGTCCGGATTAAACCCACCACTAAGCGATATTTCCGAAAGCGGAACAACCTTTTCCCGTATCACTTCTATAAACTGCACATCAGACATTCTGCTCGATTCTTACCCAACTTTCTCAGAAGATTATGAAGCAACAATGCCTATGTCTGAAACGACCAATAACACTGAACACAATGTCCGACTTTCGCCCAAAATTTCGCCAACCGTTTGTAGTAGTAATAACCCATTCTTATCGCAAAGTCACTGCGGCAAAAATAATAGTAAAGACATTGTTTTAGGCTCGTTGAAGAGCCACCAAGAACCGATCAAAATCAAAACAGAAGACACGTCAATCGTCAACGAATTGGCGTCAAAAGACACGACGTCGGCAACACAATTCGTCATCAACAACAACAACAACAACACAGACACTAAACCACAACAGAAACTCTTACTTTTCATGAACACCCCTGAAAATCGGGCCAAATTAGCGGGAACGAATTTTAACATAATCAATGCGAATCTGTTAAGTAAAATATCGGGAAGCCAACAAAATATGGACACCAATAGTAATAACATTAATCTCAATAGTAATAATGTAAGCAGACAGACAATGAATTTAATTAACTTAAAGAAATGTATTCGTTTAAATAACACAGTACGCAGCAAAGAGGACTCTTTAATTAAACAATCTTCAGATGATACGGTCACAGCCTCAACTGTTAATGCAACCCTGCAATCCATAATGGCTGCCAATCATCAAAAAGAGAAGAAAATTTTACCGGTAGATATTTTGAACGGACACACGTACGGCTTGATGCGCAAGGATAGAGATAGCCACGAAGTTGATTCAGGTAAGATTGTTGTTTTGAATGGTGTTTTACTGTGTTCTTTATTTCTTGATTGGTCTCGAACAATAGATTTTTGCTTTGCGGATTTTGGTTCCGTGTCTGGTGGGTGGTGTGTTTTTGTTTCTATGCAAAATATCTTCGGCCCATATTTTTTCTTTAAATGACTATTAAAATGTTTTGGGTTTTTTAATAGCGATTCACGTCATAACACTTTAAAATAATATGACAAGAGGAAATCTTCTATTTCTTGGTGGTCGCTGAAAGTATTTTTATCTTTCGAAGCCGCAACCAAGTTTGAAATAAAAACTTTCTAAAATGATTTCACAGAAAGAATGTGTAGGCTCAGTGCACTACTTTTTTATACACCCTCAACTTTATAATAATAGCTTAATTTCATTTATAATACGCTAGAAGGAAGTCAAATACTACGATTTTTCGAATTCTCAAAACTCGGGGGTTTTCTCAGTGGCGATATTTGAAATTTCATTTTTCAACTGCTCGTGAATTCTTGACTTTCTTTATATATGTACTTAGCTGCTTTTATAGCCTATATGATAATATTTACATTGAAATATTCGAACTCTAATACACCATTTCAAACTATATTTAAAGTTTGATCAACTGTATTAAGAAGATTAATGAAAAGAAGAATGAAAAGTCGGAGGGTTGTCGGAACTAGCGAAAACAATAAAAATTCCCACTCGTTTTAACGATTTTTGAAACTCGCGTGTGAAAATTCGTTATTAGGCAACCTTTCGTATATTTAGAAATTTCCAAACAAAAAGAAAAAAGGTGCAAATATATATTTTTCTTTTTTTTGGCGAAAAAAAATTGTTCTTCACTTCATAGATTTTAAGTTTCGTAGCAACATTCACTTTTTTACCTTGCACTTTTCTGTTAAGTATGTATTCTCGTATGGCCGAGAGGTTTCGTCTTTCATTCCTCTTTCGTATTCGTATGTGCGACTTTCCCCTTGCAATTTTCAAACTGAACAAAATAGAAAAATCAAAAAATCAAATAAAAATAGAAAGAATAAAAATATAGTCAAAAAAAGTAAAAATATCAAAAAGTCAAAAAATTTCGTACATCAATTTGCGAGTGATTTACTCCTCGGTTTTTGCTTCGCTGCTTGATGTAGACTAGCAAGCGTCTGGTTTTCTTGTGGATCACAAAGCGCGGTTGATGTGCTTTTAAAGTGATACGTGCGGACAGAAATATTCTTATAAAAGAAAGTTACGACACGAGAGGTTTCAGAGCGAACTTAGTAGGCGTGTTGCTAGCATAGCTTGCGCTTTTGAATCAACGATTTAGTTACTAGTCCACGCTCGATGACAATCAGGCATCGGACAAGAAACTTGGCTTGGCTACTTTTGAGTTCTTTTCTATTCAAAGTTTGAACACTGAAAATGATAACTAACCATTTTTCTGTTAGGTTGCGAATCACGTTCTTAAGATGTTCTTAATTTTCGAAGAAATCTCAGCCTAAATGTTCTCACAAACTAGGTTCTGATAAAAAAAAGGTGCAAGTAACCATGAATGTCGTTCATTTTAGGTTACGAATCACCAACTTCATCATCGTCTGGTTCTTCACCTTGCTCTCCACCAATCGAATTATCCGATCGTAAAGATGGAGGATTGTCTGAACACATCCAATACATCGATATTGTAAGTCTATCCTCCTTTTCCAACAGACATCAAAACATCAAAACTATTGAATTAAATGATACCAAAATTTACTGACACACCTAAATTTGTCCTTTTCCATGTCCTCATCATTTTTCTATTTCAACTTTTTTCTCATTTTCACGACAGCCCCCTCATGAACGTCAACCTTTCTACCTCTCTGAAGAAGAGAAACGAACGCTCATCATGGAAGGACTACCCATACCACAAGGACTACCACTTAACAAATCAGAAGAACGCGCCTTGAAAAAGGTCCGAAGGAAAATCAAGAACAAAATCTCGGCTCAAGAAAGTAGAAGGAAAAAGAAAGAATACATGGAATCTTTAGAGAAAAAGTAAGCACATTCTTTCACTGTAACCGGGGTGACCAAGTATACGAGACTGTGGACCTGCCAATTTAAGAATACTCAAAGTTTTCTGTAGTAAAGTCTCTTAAACGAGTCTGGAAAACGAAGCGTCGAGACAAAAATTTGTCTCTTTTATTCAAACGATTTTAGAGACTTTTGAACTAAAGAACGACGTGGTCTCAAATTGGAAGATGAATGATATGATACTCTCTTTATTTTGTAATAGGGTATTACGGTATAGTGTAATTCCTCTTTGTTGATGTCTTCGGCCAATTAAAAATAAATCCTGAATAAATCGAAGGAATTTTAGATGAAAGAAAACTTCAAATGACCTCATATTACACCTCTTATAATCATTCAAAACGCTTTGTCCTTCATAATAATCCTTTCGGAGGACGGGAACAAAAGAGACTTGTCTAGCGGAAACATTGTAAAACTCTTTGTTGATCCTATATTTGATATACAATTTGCATACCACAATGCTTTTCTTAATTACAGTTATCTAACTACACAGGTATTTTACTTCCACAACTCATTATACCTCATTATACCTCATCTACGCAAATTGCCTCCATGTAATTATAGTTTCTTTTTTGTGTTGCTTCTCCGCGACGCGGCAGGGAATTACAAGTAGCTCTTCTTGTCTCTCTTTCCTTTTCTGAGGTTAAAATCAAAACTTGTATTTCTTGAATTTACCCATGAGGTCTATCACCATAAAATGCCTTATTTTATGCACCGAACGAACAATAAAATCAAGCATCAGATTAATCTTATCACATCCTGGTATTTTCTCTAAGAAGTTCAATAAAATTTCGTCGGCAGCTACCGAAGGTTGAGTTACTTAACTATAAAAAAAACAAAAACAAAGGGGTAGATAAGAAAATACCGACCTAACAGAAATGTTTCACTCCTAAAATATTTATCTACCAAACCACACTTATGAAGTCCCAGGTATATAATATTTTTGTTATTTTCGATTTCCTTCAGGGTTGATTGTTACGCATCCGAAAATTCAGTACTGAAGAAGAAAGTGGGAAGTTTGGAAGTAGCAAACCGCTCATTGATCATGCAAGTACAAAAACTACAAGCTTTGGTGACAGCAAAGATCTCTCCCCCTTCACTGACAAATGCAACTGATGCAAAACATGAAATTATTGGTAAGTGTGTGTAAAAATGATTTTAGTGCTTGTCATCTATTTTTGAACCACTGATCTGTATCTTAATCCACTGCATTGGGCTTCTCACTGTTTTGATTTTGAGGTCTGTTTTACAGCAAGTCAGCCATGTTGTATTCCATTTTTAGCAGAGGAAACCCTGAATAAATCGGAAACAACATGGCAGATTTTCGTCAAAACTGTGAAAAACAATGCCGGTTTATCTTCAAGGGATGGATGTCTCTTTTTAAAATATTGCAATTGTATGCACCTTACGGCCTTGATGTAATAGTGATACTTTTGAATTTTCTTGGTTCGAGTTCTTCTTTCGGCACTATTCCAAGGATACTCAATACAGCATGCTTGTTAATTAGCATGAAATGTTGCGCACACTGAAGCAATATTCAAGTTTGTCGTCCACTGGGAAATTAATTTTCTAAGACTTGTGTAATAGCATAATTAACTTCCGTTAGAGCCGTTTTACATGACTCTGGTTTCGTGCCTTAATCTGAGATCGGTCGTTTATTTAACATCCAAAAGATGGGGAGAAATTCATCTAAACCCAGCAGGCAAGGAACTATGTTTCAACGTCCAAACAACGTTGCTCCAACGGCAGAACGTTATTTGGACGTTTAAACAATGTTGGGATAACGTTGTGTGTCTGTTGTGTAGAATTAAAAAACAAAGATTCGTAAGACAATAGTGTGGGGAGCATTAGATTCACAACATGGACATGTGATCTTCATTACTCAGTTACCTAATCAATGTTTTAATCCGAATTCCTTTCTCATTTTAGACGTTGAGCAGTGAAGCTTGAAACCCGCGAGTCGAGTTTTTTATGGTTATTCTGGCATTAACTTTCTCCTTAGCAGAGAACCTTTCTCCTGTTAATATCAACTTTATTACCAATTTTTTTTATATAGATAGGGGTTTATAAACACAATTTTTTGTACATATTAACTTTAAAAAAAGCTGTACTAATATTTTCTTGTATACAGCTCATTCCCCTCCCGCCTGAATAACAAAAAATAACCCCAAATATTGTAATTAGAGAATTTAACATTTTTTATGCTGTTTCAGCATATATTTTTGTGAAATAGCTATATCATAGACGAATTTACACTATTAAGTGGATTCAGGGGTGACAATATCCCACAATTCCTCAAAGTGTCACATAAAATATATTTTTTGCGAAAATTATTTGAAATTTTTTGAATATGCAACCAATTATAATATTATATTGTATTAACAATTTTAACTTATAGGTTTTCCTACCCAAAATTTATTATTAATTAAGTTAGTTTTTTATTTATTACCATTGTCTCCTAGTAACAAAAATCTGGAAATTACAAATAAACAAACAAAATATGAAACAAAATTATTGATTCTTAGTTTTTGTATTCATATTTTTACCATAAACGTCATCGTGAAAAAATTGTTCAAATTTCACAAAAATCTCGATAACGAAGAAGCAACCCGTTGGAAATAAATATTCAAACTTACACTAGAGATGATATTCCCTAAATAACGGGGTGACCAACATAGCTCCTTGACTTGTCATCGTCTGTCATCCGTTTTTAATTCAACTCAATAGGTATCGCAAATAATTTTAATCGAGATTTTTCTAATCTCGAATTGCGAATCCAGTTAACCAGTTAAAACCAGTTAACCAGTTAAAAAAGTTATATACCTGTTTAATTTTTTCTAACCACTTGCACTTTATCTTTTCTACATTGCCTTCAAAATTTCAAAATACTACAAAGTAGCTATTCCAATTTGCGAAAAAGAACAAATTGATTTGAAAAATATAGAAATTAAGCAGAAAGAAATAGTAAAATTGTCATTTCCTAACTTGAAGATTTGTTTTTGGAAATATTCTTCATCAATCCTTTAGCTTTCCTCCAATTTAATTTCTGATTTCGTTTGAAATAAAATTCCTCTCCATTATTTCTGACAGCTCCGTTAAAAGAAGCATTCTCATTGCTAGCAAACGACTTCAAAGTATTTTTCCTGGTAGCGTCAGCTGCTGCGCTTTGTATTGCAAACTCCATGTTTTGTGCTTCCATTTCGTTTGGGAACATTCGATCATGTTTTCTGCTACCTACTTCCTCATTACGATAATTCCCATCTTCGAAATTGCGATTCTCAACAATAATGTCATGTTGTGAACTAGGAACTGCATCGTCCTGCATAAAATGCCGTTCATTATTGCGCTCATAAGCGTTCTGATCTTCATTCGAACGAAGACGATCATCGACATACAAAGTTCTACCACTGCTTTCAACAGACGAGGGTCGGTTTAAGAAAAATGGTTTTTCGTGATAACTTCTCATAAAGTTATATTCCTCTTCAGCGTTCGAACCACCACGAAATCGACTCCCATCCACCGGCATATCTGGTAAAGGCCTCTCCACATCTGGATACAAAACATGATTATCTGAACTACTTCTCTCCAGACATCGAATATAAGCAGCTCCTGAACACAACTGCTTTTTAATCCCTGTTTCGAACTCATTGTTTGCTTTAAACATGTGCAACGATGCTGGTTTTGCTGCTGCCACTTTATCATCGTCTTCGTTTAGAAGCAGAATCTTGAAATGATGTTTTCCGTTTGTCAATTTATTCTCAACTTCAATTTCGTTGTTTTTGTTTTCTGCCACAGCATTGGATTTTGCAGTAATTGATGAATTGACCGGTGGTTTAATATCCCCTGAAGCCACCACAGTTTTAGCATTGGGGTTACTTGAATTACTAACAATTGCTTGATGGTTTTCTTGAGAAATGGTTGAAGAAGCAGCAGGAATGCTGTCTCCTGCTAACATCTCATCTTTAGGTTGTTCGTCTTTGGCTTTAGAAACACTTGGAAATGATTGTGGTAATGCTGAGGAGCTGTTTGAAATCTCAAAAGGTGCTAGATTTACTTGACTACCAGCGCTCGAAGATTGGTTGGATGAAGAGATGGTGTCGAGATTTTTTTGTAATAGGTTTGATTGGCTTGGTGATAATTCTTGAGATTTTGCAGCAGCAAATGATAATGGCTTTGATGGCTCAGTAGCCGGAGTAGCTGGTGTGGTGATCGGGACAATACCTGTGGTAGTGCTTGGTGGAGCTGTGGATGGTGGAGGTGGAGGCGGGGGTGGAGGCGGAGGCGGAGGAGGAGTAGTGGTCGTAGTAGTTGTTGTTGTTGTTAGAGATGGGACGATTGAAGGAGGAGCTGGACTCTCTGCAACAGTGATCCCAATTGTTTGGTTCTTTAACGCTGCTGCATTTGGAAGGAAATTACCAACCTTGGATATAGCTTGTTGCCCTTGAAATATTTGAGACTCGTCCTCGTAATGTCCCTCAGGAGAATGGAGAGTGTCTTGTAGTGTAGAACTCGTATTTTTGTTCTCGATATTGTCCTTAGATTGGATGCTTTCAAGATGTTTGTTTTCGAAAACGGCCAATGATTTATGTGGTATCTTTGATGAAAAACCGTCAATGTCTTTATATTCACCATTAACGATATCATCATGGATGAAATATTGTCGATTGTCACCCTGCTCTGCCTGTGTCACTCCTAACTGGTTTTGCTGGCGAATCGCTTCCAGTTCCAACCGTTTAATCTCAATCAAATTCTTACTAGCGAGTTTTGCCATTTTACTTAATGCTTTTGCTTTCTTAGCCAGAATCTCTTTCTGCCTTGCAATCAATTTACCATACCCTGTTTTTGATTTTCTGTGCTGCTGAGAAGAAAGATGCAGTGTTTGATTCCGTTGTAAAGGTGTGGTTGTTCTGGTACTATCTTTACTGATTGATGCGAATTCTTTGACAATGGTTGGTCGTTGATGAATCCTTTCTAAGTCCTTCGAATCAAGCTCAATCCTTATTTCTGTTTCACCTTTCTCTCCACGTTTGATGGTTGGATTCGAATTAGATATTAGATTGGCTAATATTGAATTTAAATCTTGCCCTGTGAGAGACGGCTTCTTTGCTTCAACGTTGATGTTATTGCTAATATTTTCTTTTGGCTTGTCCACTGATTCAGCCACATTCTGACCTCCAGTTGATTTGTTTGATTGAGATCCATCATTGCTGGAGACTGGGTTTTTATCAGATTGTTGCACTGTCTCGTTGGAGAGTTGTGTTACGCCAGTCTTTGTTAGATCACCAGAACCTTCGTTATCTTTGGTTATATTTACAACATGATCAACTACTGAAAATTTTGCGAAAGGTGAGTTTGTACCGATTGGAACTATAACTCCTTTTAAATGTCTTAGTTGAATCTTCCTACTTTCTTTTGTATTGACAGTACCAGCATCATCAGAAGGTTCGAATTGCACTGTAACATCTTTGCCTTGAGTCTCTAGTGTCTTTGCCAAAGAAGTATTCTTGCATCTGATATTTGTCGTTAAAAGCAGCAAACAAAACGAAAGCCAATGCGTATTCGTCATTATTTTCTAGTAGAGGGTTTCATTTCGTAAATTTGTTCAACTTTGTGCTTATTTTATGATTGAACATGTACAGTTTATCCCAGCATCACCAGTTCATTATGTTTCCTAATTTTATACTTTGCAAGTTAACCATTTTAGCTCGGTTTTTATAATTTCTCTCTGCAAAGGGACTATCACATTTTGAGTATAACTTAATTATATCAACATTTCTTGAAACAAACTGTTCTTCCTGTTTTACTTTTCTCTTTTGTACAATGAACGTTTACTGTTTTGAAACCTACTCATCCATGTATAATTTTTGGAAGTATTTCTTGTAAATTCTTAAGATTTTATAATTATATTTTGTTAAATGTCCTCGTTAAGCCATAATTTGACATGAAAAATAAAATGGTGCAAATAAAGCCCCCAGCGAGGACTCAAATAACGCACATTAAATTTCAAGCTCATCAATTAAATCGCGCATCACAAAAAATGACCAAATCGAAGACCATGTAATTCCCTAGTCTGAATTTAAAGACCTGTGCAAAACCCTTGGACATATCTAAGAAAAACGTTGTGGAAACAGCCTAGTGATTCCAGCGATAAAGTGCAACAATTTGTGTAGTGTCACGCATCACACTTCAATTTTTTTTTTAATAATCACGATCCAAGTTCGAAATTCAAATCACACAATCACCCCAATCACGTCAAAAAAAACAATCACGTGTCAAAAAAGAACAAAATAAATCATACCTAGGGTAATCCGTTGTTATCATAACTCTCCTGGGGTCAACTTGCAATTCCAATGTTGTTCCATACATATTTTTAATTGAGTCTATCAAAAACCGAAAGGCGCACAAAAGAATCCTCTGGGAGCGAGGTTCTCGAGTCTGACGACGGGCTTGATGCTCTGGATTCCCTCTACCTTGATAAGTAAGGTTTGGAGGTGGTGTGATTATGTGTAGGCTGCCAGTCAGCCCCTTGCTATCACCCTCAAAAAGAGTTTGTTGTAACAAAAGTTCAACCTCGTACCCAGGGCGATAAGCTTTCTGACATTAGATATGACGCTTAGGTAGGCTTCCTATTACCAGATAGCCT
>JAUJPO010102887.1:0-53520 GCA_032270745.1 Tiaropsis multicirrata | reverse complement strand
ATATTATTTTTTTAAAGATACGACAAAGGTGCTCTTTCCCTGGTATAATAGCTGTAATTCGTTCGCCTATTAATTTAACTGTGCTCATTCATTCGTTCGTTCATTCTTATGGCGTTAAGGGTTAATTTTATTTTTTAACCAGGGTAGGTCCATAAAATGTATCACTTGTTATTCTTGCTGCTTCCCTTGAGTTAGTATTTATTTTGTGCTTTTGAAGGATTATAACCTTTTCTTTATCCTAACTTTTCTGTATTAAATTCAAGGCCAAAAAGGTCGGATTAAAGCCAAGTCTCTTTTTTAAGATCCTTATCAGCCTTTTCTTAGCTTTTCAAAAAAAATTATCCCGTGAAAGAAGAAAGATTCTATCAGATCTTTTGGTTGCTTTTTACAGATTCCTTCAATCAAAATCTTAGCTTTTTCTGAGGATTTGAAAAGATATGGAAAATATTTCGTCTATCTTGTCAATATTGCCCATCATTTGACCATATCAATGTTGAGGATTTTATAGTATGCGTTGACTACTGGTCTCAGTAGTACAGACATGTAAATGGAAAATGAGAGAGAGAAGAGAAAAGATTGAAATTTTTATTTTTATCATTTGAAGTTTCAAAGTTAGACACATTTCGGGGGCATTTGAAATTCTATTGACCTCCAAAATTTTAAGTTCGAATAATATCCCATTCCATTAAAAGCTTTGGACTAAAAAGAAAACTAATGTAATTTATTGCATATCATAATTTGTGTTAAGTGACAACCGTTAGATGTGAGAAACCTTGGTCAAATAGTGACCATTGACCAGTGTGAAAGAGCTTAAATCTTTTGATCAAACAGTTATTACAATGCGATTTGTGGAAATTCTTTTTTGCCTGTTGCATAATGGTTTTATACATTTCGGTTGTTTGAAACATGTTATAAAAACTCCGGTATAATGAGTGGTTTAAAGGTTGTACATATTTCAAAAACTGCCCATAGTAGTCTGTTAGTATATATGGTAGCAAAAGTTGACCTTATTTAAATCAACCTTTGAAAGAAGGAGCAAATTTCGAATATCCAAACCTTCTAAAAGTCTACAGAGCTTTTTTTTCCGATAATGTAGGTAGAAGCTTTTAAACATGACGTCATCTTGTAATAAACTTCATTTTGGGAAAATTCACACACACTCAAATCTTGAAAGCCATCTCTTCTCATTTTCTTATCTACCTATTACACTGGGGTTTTCAAAGTTCTAACTGTGAATTTTCTTTTGCCTAGAAAAGGTAGACGAGGGATTGAAAAGATGATTTTTTGAGAAACAAAACTATCATCTTTCTGCAAAAACAGAGTTTATTTTACAGCGGTAATCTTTTTTTTGTGGCAATCATCAGTAGTTACTAAGAAAGATACGAAAGATATTTGGAATTTAAAAAAGCTTAGTTAGGTCTAAATTTGTTAAGCCCAGTTTGATGAGGTGTAATACCATTAGCAATAGTACCTTTTTTATGGCAGGTGGAATGGCTATAGCTACGACATTTTCGCTGACTCTTTAATATTCATGTCCATAAGAGAAAGAAAAAAGCAAATCATTTTTTTGTTACCATTCTCAGTAAAAAACAATACAAACATCTTTCGACATTGGGACAATCATGGTTCTAGAGAACATTCTCAAAAAGAAACAAAAACCTTCGATAACAGCACCAAATACATATAAATGGCAAACATCACACGACAGCACAACGTCACCTTCACAACAACAACACATTGCTAGACAACCATTGACACAACAAGAGGTTGCTAGGCAACAGATGATGCTGCAACACCAAAGGAGGCGGATGAGGCGGTGTTGTCAGTTGAGCATGGTGGATATTTTTCGTTTCCACAATAATTTTCATTTCTCTTTGCATTTACAGGACCACTTACGTTTCTCGATGGGCAACTTTGAAGGTAAGGATGATGACATTTGCATACGTATTACCTTACTACACAGTTGATTTGACACCCTGCTTTTTAACCCTTTCCTTACAGATATTTGGCATCGCAACTTTTCACTCGCCTGGCTGAATGACAAATATACTGGACATCGAGCCATATAACCTAGAGTGGGCTGGAAAAAAGCTTTTTCTAATTCGGGGTGTATTAAAAAAATCGAATCGCCTCAAAAAATCTTGTTTTTCTTTTGAAAAAAAGTTTCACACGTCAAGAATTATGAATCATGTAATAAATCAAAATTTAGAAACGATACTCAATCCGCTTCTACTTTTTCCAGAGACTCCTGAAGTCGATTTAGACGCTCTGCTGGAAGACCTTTGTGTGATGGAGCGTGACATTAAAGAGAGTTCGGTCGCCACACTCAAACGAAAAGGATATAACATCAGCGAGAGTGATCGCACCATCGATTCTGCCGGTTCCGGAACGACAATGACCTATACTGATGATGATGATATTCACGAGTTCAAATCCAACTCGCCGTCGTATCGGCCATCATCTCCAGTAATGGTATGTTTGTTACCTTTTCGGACACAACTTAGCCGGACGAAAGTGACTAAAATTTAGTTCGACTAATTATTCTATGCGACTAATTTTTTGTCCGGCTTATATTTTTGTCCGACTAAAATTGTGTTCCACTAAGTTTTTTCCCGATATAAAGGCTTTTAGTTAACCTTATTCTATTAGCGTACTTTTTATAAGCATATGAAGGCTGAGATGTGAGCTCGAAAACAATAGATCTGTTGTTAAGAACAAAATAAAACCTGAGCGGTTTTAAGAAGGGTATAAAATGTATATTCTACCCAAAACTATTATTAATAATGCGAATAGATCTGAAAACACCATCATTCCAACCAAAATATTATTTTTCGTTTAAAACCGTCAAAAATTATAGGATTGCAGGGCTGAAGCTCTTTGTTCTTGCACTGGAAAAGTCACGGGTCTTAACTTGGGGACAAAGAGTTCAATAGCTGAATGACCCTAACTTTTCTTTTCACCATCAGATTATAATACCTTTCCTCTTGTTTCAACCACAACAGCGTTGTACGTTTTTAGCCTCTCATCTTTAGTGATTAACCTTCTAAACACTAAGGAGGTGCTATCTCAGAGAAAAGGAAAGATAGAAAATCATTGTATACAATCATAAGTTATTTCACTTTCAAGAGTTAAGATAAGGCACATCTAGGGGATTTGTCTTCTTCTTGCTTTTGTAAACTGTTTTGGAAATAAATTTTAGTTTTATTCTGGCTAACAACCAACTTAAAAGTAATTACGAACAATGATTATTTGAAGCGTCATTATTCGATTTGAACTTGAAGTTATTGGCTTCTAGAAGTTATGGATAATTCGGTAAGGGTTTATTTCGAAACTCGTTCGTTTTAAAAGTCGATGTGCTGCTTTTGTTTGTGTCGTTTTATAAACACAATTGGAACCAACCAAAGTTTTGTTTTTGCTTCTTGGCGCAGTGGTCAAATATATACGAGGAGCTAGACATTATAATGATGTCTAAAAATCTTAATGCCGAACTATCCAAGTAAGATATTGCTTCTATTCGTGATATGCGTAAATTAACATTACGTCATTTTCCCTAACGGTAACACCCAGTTCATAGTTCATATTCCGGATTTTTTGCAAAGATGCATAGAGGGCAAATTCCGGATTTTTCGGCTGTTTCTGCTAGGATTAATGAGGCGACAGTAACTAACGCAAATCATGAATCTGTTTATTATTATGCTTACCCATTGAAATTTTAATTTTCGGAATTCATTTTCAAAAGGTCACCCACGATGTGAAAGAACGCTTAGAGAATCTTCAGAACGAAATGGAATCTAAAGAGTTGACTCCAGAAGAACAAGAAGCAAGAATCAAAGCTGAAAAAATGAAAATTGCTCTCGAAAAAATGAAAGCTGCCAGTTTTCAAAAGGTATGCTTGACTTTGAATATACGACTGAGATCTTATTAGTAGTAAGTTAGTAAGTTTGTGACCGCAGACTGAGTGCCAACCAGGACAGCAACAAGTACCAGTTTTCAAGTCTTTGGTCTGACCCGGCTGGGGGTTGAACCCACAAGCTTGCGAACGGGAGGCGAACACTCTAACCACTAGGCCACCATCGCTTGATCTTATTAATGTAAAGTAAATTTGTTACGTTTGCTCTTTTCCATCATCTCATTGCTCATAGTACCTTATCGGACAAAAAAAATTTGTCCGACGAAAAAAAAGTAAAAAAAAACGTTTTTTAGGCTAAAATTTGCGTTTTTTTGGACAAAAGTGACGGAAATATTTGCGGGTGACGAAAATTATGTCCGACGAATAATATAGTCCGACGAAAAATTAGTCCGACATTATTTTGTCCTATAAGGTATGCATAATTAAAGTATGAGCAATAACCTGGTGGTTTAAAGTGTAAGCACCCAGATACCCAGTTTGAACTTTCATTTTCAGTTCATAGATAGCAGAGGAGGCTGTCCGTGAAAACAGCCCAAATATCACTGGGTTATCCACGTAAAATACATTCTGTAGCAGAGTATTACGTCGCGTTTATCGTTCGTTAGTATACTCTGTACAGATTGTCTGTTTTGCCGTAAATTTCCTGTGAAGGAGTCTCTGCAGAGAAGTGTAAAAAAATTCATTTTTCTGCTGCCGCTTCAACCTCCCATAAAATTTCACCCACGCTTCACCACGCTGTTTTAGATTTAGTTTGAAAAACCTCAAACTAGAATTTGCGAATGGGAACAGACCCTCTACGGAAATGAACGTTTGAATTTTCCTCAATCCTAGCTTTTCATCAAAGTGTTAAATACGGAAAAACAAACTTGGAAAACCATGATGGTAGACCAGACGTGGACAGTGCGTGACGTCACACAAAAGATGGTATCCAAGGATGACGTTGAGATTGAACCGAATTGGTGTATATTGGAGAAGCTACCCGACCTTGATATGGGTGAGTCAAACGTTTTGAAAAAATATACTACTTAAATCGAATAAATTTTCGTGAGACTAAATTTTGCGAACTCAATTTTTTTAGATTTATTTTCGCGAATTAGCAATTTGAAGAATTTCGTGTGGATTAGAGTGGCCATGTTATGATTTTAATTATTTTTTTTTTCTGCTGAATTACTTACTGTAGTAGTTTTAAAATTTCTTGTTGGTTTAATTTTGCAACTTGACGATTCGTTGCGTTTTTGCGATATTTCGGGAAAAGAACGAAAATTCGCGAGAACTCAAAATTTATCCGGCCAAAAATAATCCAGTTAAAGTACTAATTCAAACTCCAATCCGAATTATCTTAAAAATCGGAATCTCGACTCTTGACATAAAGAAAAGCGGGTTATTCGATTCGAACCCACCAATACCAGCCTCTATCCTCTACCCCTTCTTTAAAATGTGCGACATTTTCTTGCGACCAAAATAATGCTAACTCAGTTTTTCGTGTCTCAGACAGCAGGGGTGTGGTCTTTCTTTACCGGTTGAGGGTTGGTCATCTCCGGGAACATAAAAATTCAGACACAGCTTTGCACACACACTTGATTCATTTTGCAACTGTCGAACCAATTCTCTAGAAACGACTGAACATTCAACATTCACTACTCTGATTATTCCAATGCAAGATCTCAATACCCCTAAAGCCTTCAAGATTTTTTAACACGCTTATCTATGACGACTTTAACTTTAGCACGCAAACCAGAATTATGACATTTTGAGTATTGCAATAAAATACAATTTGCAATACAGGACGACGATTTAGTGGACCTTTGTTTGTTTTAGTTTAACCCTAATAAATTCTTTCTTCTTTTTTCTTTGGGTTCCTCTGGGGAGTAGCAACCCTCTTAATGTTTGTAGGTTCTGTTATAAATAAATTTGGAATGACTTTTTGAACTTTAAAAGATTGACCTTAATATCTTTGAGTTCAACCCTTTTTTTTCTATTCCAGAACGTATAATGGAAGACCATGAATTTGTATTGAACACTGCTCTTGATTGGTCGAGGGAAACGGAAAATATGTTAGTGTTTGCCAATCGTAGAGATAAATATCTCCTTTTCCGAAATCCGCAGGTATGAAAAAATATTCCTCTTTGCTTTTATGAATTTTCAAGTTTCAATAATCTGGTTTCGATTCCGCTTTTCAAAATATAGACTTGAATGCTTTCTCAGAATGATTTTTATGGGAAAGACTAGGCAACAGTTCCGGTAAGGTAGTTAACCCGTTAATTTAATTCCGGGTTTTGTCTCCCAGTGCCTAAAATGAAATACCTCTCTCAGGTGACTTGTGAATAGCTTAAAATTACTTTTCCCACCCTGACTCTTGGAGAAGGTCTTCTACCTCTTTTCAGCTCCAAAACAATCCCCTCCTATGAAACCAGGAAAGGGAGGATGACACTATGTTACCATCAGGTCACCTATCAAACCTTAGACTGTATTGTGAAATTATTTTATAATAGCAACGAACCGATAGCGCAGTTGGGAGAGCAATCGCCCGGAAAGCTAGGGGCCGCGGGTTCGATTTCCACTCGATTCGTTACCTTTGAGACAACTGGGAAGTATACTAATACAGGTTCTGTTGGCTCATTACAATAAGTAATATGCTTTTTTTCTCACTCAGAGTTTTTGCATTTTAGAACTTTTTGCTTTCTGATTACCATTCTGCAGAAGATGCAAAGCTGGCAGAGAAGAGCAAAGACTTATTGTTGGAGGTATGTGTTTAAGTATTTATTTCAAAGCGTGGATTCTTCTTCTCTCTCTATTTTGGCTATATGAAAAAGCTAAGCCGGATGCGTGCTACTAGTTTCATTGCTAAACATTCAAAACTAGCGGCAAACTATCTGGATTTTAAGGATGTGTTCGTATGAAAAATTACATATTGGATGATATCATGAACCGTATTTATTAACTTGAGTAGATTTTATAGCCTAGGTTTTTTTACTTCCAAGCCTTGTTGGAAACAGGTTGCGTTGTTTTGAATTCTGACTTGTTTCATACTGTGAAACATTTTCATTAGAATCGAGGTATTTTTACGAGGTTTATTTTTTCAAATTTAAAATACGCTATTCGATTTAAATTACGGTTTTTTCCTATATTGACCAAAAAATAGAGACTTATTTTCGGGGAGTTGGGGTTTGGATAATTTTCTTCATGTGGCTGTGATGATGTGATTGGTTCATCTACTGCTTCTTTGTTATGGAAAAAAAGTTTGAACACTTTCATAATCTACTTCTTACACACCAAACCGAATTTCGTCAATTTTATGTTCCTGGATTGCTAAATAGCAATTCGATGCATTCTATCCGATGAAGGAATTTTCTTTTAAAAGATGACGTACCCCATTCGCCTTGGAGAAAGCTTGCAGCGATTTCACAATAATTCACCACAAAGAAAGTTGTAATGAAATTTTTATGACGATGTAATCATTTTAAATCAATTATTAAGAAATGTTTTTTTCCACAGAAATATGATTTGAAGGAGAGTCTATAATTTTTTGGTGTACCACAAAAAGTAATTATTTGTATATTTAAACAGACTGCAGACATTGACGGATTTTAATAACAAGGAAATTACAGCTCCAACCAAGTTCACAAATTTACAGTGCTAATAAAATAATTCTAGGCTTTCTACAGACAGAACCATCATTATCAAATCCGGATATTTTAAATTGTTATTTCCACTTTTAACGTTTGGTTCGGCCATTATCCCGTTCAAATTACATTTTGTCGATCATAATTTGTTCGATTATAATTATGATTGAAACCGTTATTATCAGGAACGTCCTGTATGTAATTTTCTGGTTACAATATGTAGTATGATACAAAATATGTATATGTAATGATTCAAAATAAATATACAGGCCTATTGAATCAATCACTGGCTATGTGCTACAATATGGAAATGGAGTTTATTAACTTTTCTAGTTGACATTCTATTAAAGGTAATCAAATTATTAACTAAGAGGTTACGGCAAAACGTCCATACAACTGTCCATACTTTGACGTCACACGTTACATAAAGTCAAACGAACTCCTCTTCGCTGTTATGGATAAAAGAATGAGACGCCCTAGTCTAACTAACTAACAGGATTTTTGATTAAAATAGGAGTAAAGTCTCTAATCTAAAATAATGAGACTATCCATTATACCTTTTTGCATTCGCAAGTCTACAATTATACAGAGTACGAGTTGTATGAGATTCGTTACGTTTCAGAAGCGAAGACAGCTCGAAAACAGTGGTAATTCACGCTAGTGTTATCGGGGAAAAAGGGGAAAATAGTTTTTAAAAGCACAATCTCGGGCAGGTTCAAGTTTTGTTTTACTCTTATACTCTATTTCGTCCTCTAGAAAGTTACCTGAACCCAGCAGACCACAAGACGTTTTTCCAAAGTTGTTTCGACGTCTTTTCAACGTTAGAACATTGTATGTACGTTGAAACAACGTTGAAAAAACGAATATTCTGGTGAAAGCCCGTGATTTGAAGCATGACTTAGAACGCAAGGTAGTAAGAAAACAAACAGGAACTAAATTCACGCACACGGAATCTCGTTTATCTAATTCGGATTAAAAGGAGTATTAGAAACCATTGGAAAGTTCTATTCTTTTTTTCAAAGTTGGCACCGTATCTCGTTACGCGCCTATTGTATTGATAATTAGAATCTTTTTTTTGACGTTTCATCCTATTTTCGTTTTTTTGCTTAACGATCAAATTAGTAAAAGTTAATATGGGGGATTGGAAAATGCATCTCTGGGGTTTGTTGCAACGTCACATTTTCTTTTGTCGTCTTGTTTGACGTGTTTTTGGCTATGGTACAAAGTGGAGCTAATGTCTTCCTCCTGGACAGGAGTGGAATCTTTATGGTATATTAATAGTATTATAGCCTTCACCAAAGACATTGATTGCAGATCAGAAGGCTTTGTATGTCTCTGACGAGTGGTAGAACGCGTGTTCTGTAGTAGTTCTTTTTCGGGGATAGTTTTTCATTAATTAGCTGCTGCTGCTGTTGCCAATGTAACTGGGGATGTTATGGATTTTAGATCTGAAAGTTAGACCCAAAAGTAGGTAGGTTAGTAGAGCCCAAAATAGAAGTTGTTGGACAGGACACACCCATGACCTTGGTTTGGAGAGGCTGATTAGTGTCGTTTGTTTGAAAGTGCTCCCTCCCTGCTCGCCATGTGTTCATGTTTCTTGTTGTAAACATCTCCTAGATAAAGTGTCGGTATTTTACGTGACTAGTAGCCTGGAAATTTAGGATTATCATACAGTCTTCCGGTTGCTTGAACCATTCAGCTCGGCTATTTGAACATGGAAGTAGCAGGGGTCGCTGATGCTTTTGTATCGTTGTATTATCACTCAAAAAATCGATCTTTTCTTGAAACTAGAACTTTTTATCTCTCAACAGGCTTTTCCGACGGATCTGCTGACTGACTGCTTTATGTCATCAAACTCACTTGTCTTACGTTTATACACTTGTCAAATCATTTATCCAAGTTACCCATGGTAATATTTTATGGACTTTATTTTGATTGGTTGTTATATGAAAAGAATTCAATGGCTTTCCTGTCGACCATTAATACTTGATCATCGCAACACAAGTACACATTACGTCATTATTCGCCTCTTTCTGTGTCCTTGGATATCGTGACTTTTTGTTTCTCTGGTGTGCCCTCTTAATATCCTTTCTTGTTTTATAGTGTTGCATGCACTCTTTCATTTTATAGGAACAACTTTATAAGAACATCGAGCCTCAGATTTGGTGGTAAATTTTACCAAAAACTATGAATAACTCACAATTTGAGCATAGGAATTTTCCTAATGAAAGCTTAAACCAAGGGAATCATTTTAGTCATGAAATTAAGGGTGCGGTGCCGGTGGTATGGTGGGAAAGTTGAGAAAATTTGGATCAAAGTTAAGAACATCTGAGCCTCGGCCGAAATTTACTGGTTCTTATAAAAAAATGTGTATTAGATCCTTTACAGTTTAAGTTTGAGGATGCTATGATGCTCCGTTATTCGCAATCACAAAACAAGCGTATCCTTTTACGCCTCGTCTCTGTAATTATCCAGCCTCGTTATCAAATGTTGGGTGTTAACACAACACAATTCCATTCTTCGATTTGGTTGTGACGTCATTAGACTGCATGAGACTGCATCTCTTGATTATCAGACCATCTAATGTTAGTGTTGTCTATATGTGATGTTATCGAATAATCAATGTTATGTCTCTCTTTACGCACAACCAAATTTATTGTTCTCAAATTAGGTGCTAAGCCACCGTTCCGCTCAATCAATATATCATGGTTCCTATTCATAACACATTAACAACGCAACAAATATTCATCTATTTTTCTCCCAATTTAATTATCTTTCTACCTGTCATACTGTAATTTGCTTGAAAATATTCTTAATTATCCTTACTAGTTTAAAATAATGAAGTTGCTATACTCTGCACTGTAGTAGTTTCTAAGCTTTCTTAAAATATATTCTTGGCACTAGATTGATATATGAAGATTTTCCCTAGATAACGAAGTATTGTTTTTCGTCTCCAATGGGCCACCTTTGCAGAGTTGTAATTCTTTAATATGCCAAGTATCACATCTTTTTAATCTTTCCTGTCGTCTGGCCAAAGAAATAGTGCATTCATCTAATTATTTTAGACTCATAGAACCTGATATCCAATTACCGTATTTCCTCAACTCTAAATGTTCGAGATTTTAGGTGCGGCGCTCTTAAGAGGGGGCGCTTATTAGAGGGCGGTACTCTTTTTCAAATTTTTGATTTCCTTCTTTGAAAAGGCCTGAGAAATCGAAGAAACAACCCATTAAATTGACATTGTACCTTTGATTTTGAAACATTTCTTCTAATAATAAAGGATAAATTACTAGATTTCAATATCTTCGTCGCTATCATGATCATCATCGGCTAGATGGAACGGCTGACAGGCATCTTCGACGTCTGATTTCAGAGGTGCGGCGCTCTTTAGAGGAAATACGGTATTGAAATTCAAAACTAGTATTATTCGTTATGGGAAATTTTTATTAGCTTTCCTACATCCAGTGTAATGTTTAGTGTAATAAAAAAGGTACTGGGTACTACGAGGTTGTTCATCTGATCATTATTGTATATCATAATTACTATCGCATGTCTTAATCATCTTAATTAGATCTGTGTTTTTGCGTCTCCTTTGGCTTTGGCTATATCTACGTAAACAACTTTAATGATTCCCCTTATCAGAGCATTTTTGTGCATTGTGGTCTTCTCCTAGTCTGACTCTATTTTTATCAAAGAATGCAATTAGGCTATTTACCTCATTAGACGAATGGACTATGTCATTTGCACACGACAGAAACCGCAATATTCTACAAAGAAAGATGGCACTAAAACCATATTAAGATAAAAGTTTTACAACTCTACGTAGATGGAGATGAAAAACTATTTTGTTTGGTGTTTCTTAACCCACCTTACTCACCAATACTCACTTCTTCTTACACTCCTAATCAGTGGCGAATACAAAAGGTTTTCAACGATTTTGATGGATAGTGTTGCTTTTGTTCATATTCCATATATGGAAGTCAACACTCTCCGTCAAAACCCGAGATCTAAAACTTTGAAATTGCATTAATTAAAATTAAAAACATTAGTTTAGATATAATTTAAATCTGAATATTTATTTTAGGGTTCACCCAAGAAAGCCAACTCTTTTTTTTATAAGAACAATTTTATGAGAACAAAAAGTCTGAGAAATGGCAAAAAATAAGAACAATTTAAGAACAGTATTGAGGCTAAAAGTACATGTTTTTCCTTTTTTATGCATATATCTAATCTGATATATCCTGAAATATAGAAAAAACAACAGGGCTGTAAAATTATTTTCAAAAAAATAAGAACAGCCGAGGCTCAGCCCAGATTTCATGGCTCTTATAAAAAGAAAAGAGTGTATGAAGCTGTTTCTGACATTTAGAATGTGGTATCAAGAACAGATAATCCTCATACTGCCGGCCAAATGTCATTTTGTTATAAACTAAATTCCAAGGAAGCTACTGTCAATCTGCCTATCATGCTAAAAGTTAATTTTAGAAGCTTTGTTTCCTTATCCTTTGTTAGTTTTGTCATCCATTTTATTAGTTTTCCTTAAAATTATCTTTATGATACATAAGTTCATTGATCAAGTTGAGCTGATGTCATACATCACTGGGTAGTTCGATCGATGTAAAACTTTGCATGCCAAAATGGTTTTGTCACTTTTTATTTCACCATCCGATTTTCTTACGCTTTTATAAGGTATATTTTACAGGTCACGTGGTCACGTGCAATCACCTGTTTATAGACATTGCTACATCGCCTGGTGGCACTCTCTAATATTTATGACAAAAGCAAAATCCGCTGTGCGAGGTTTTTAAACTTGAAACAAATCATTGGATTGGTGAAAGTTTTTGGAAAATGCACTAAAGTACCCTTGGGATCTTTCTTTCACCAATGTAGCACTACAATCCAGGGATGACATCTCAAAAGTCAATATTTGGGCCGTACGCGCCGTCGTTTTGTAAACCCACAACTGTGGGGCCTCAGAAAAGGTACCCCTAAAGTAAGACTTCTAATTGTTGTCGATACTAAGTTTCACGTTCTGATTATCAGCAAAATTTTAAAGAAGTTTACCAAACTCACTTGGACTGGTAATATTGGTATAGTGATACTTTTTATATTATAATGAACAAAGGCCCACCAATGGACCGCCAAAAACTTCTATAGACTATAAATTCATCGCAACAAAATCAAAGATATTTCTTTTAACCATGTCATATTTTTAGAGGATTTGAGCATTTGTTGAAGACAGGTAGTTGCATACAATGTTGTGGATATCCTTTCCCTTTCAATATCTTCAATTTTCCTCGCCTCTCTTGATGATCCGATGGCATTTGGCTCGAAATAACTTTTTGATTATCCTTCTGCTCGTGAAATGTTATAAAAATTCTGTTAGTTTTCTTTATAAGAACAGTTTCTTCTTTTTATTTCTAGCAACAATTTTGAATAATTATATCATTTGACAAAAGTCACAAAGAAAAGGAACAACAAATCGTGCTCTAACGCATAGTGCTTTTTCACGACTTTGGCTCGGTATATGAACCAAAATTTCTTAATTATCCTTAACTTTTCTTACAAGAAATCCGTAATCTTTGATTGACCTTCGTTCGTTTCATCACACAAAATTGAATCTATTTTTTCCTTGGTTAATTGTTTTTTTCTCGCTCAATTAGTGACATCATTTATTTCTGACTGTATCGATGATGATGAGACGGTGGAAGAGATATTGTTCATTTTTCTTGTGTTTCTGTTCTTCTTTTACATGAAGTTTTGAATGTTCATTTTGTCACGAAATAATGACAAATCTTATTGTGAAACAGTTAGTGGGTGTTTTTGGTTTGATTATTATTATTATTAGGCGAAGTAACACGTTCAATTTGGGTTAATTTGAGAGATTTTGGCTTCTTCTAGTGGAATAAAGTGCTTGATGGGGGTTTATTTTTTGTTCTTTCTAAGTTATTTATTTGACCATTTTCCCCCAAGATTGTCGGTCATGCAGTGACATTTATTTTAGATGCCATCACAAAACCATTTCTGAGGAATGACAGTAGTTTGGTAGTTTATCCTCTTAGATGGTTTGAAGTTGTTAGTTGTTAGTTTGAAGACCTGCCAATTTGAGACCACTCAAGTTTTCCATAGTAAAGTCTCTTAAACGAGTTTGAAGAACGAGACAAAAAAATTTGTCTTTTTCATTCAGGCGATTTTTAGGGACGAATTTTGTACTAAAGAACGATGTGGTCTCAAATTAGAATATGAAATACATTTTTAGTCCTTCCTTAGGGTATGTTTTCAACTCATCCTTGAAACACGACCAAGATGATAATACCCACAATTTCTTTATTTTATATTGGGCTTTCTAAATTTAATGGTTTTCTTTTGTCAATTAGATCTTTAACTTTGCTATTAATGAACCATTTTTGTGAACCCGAATTTCCTATCATTTACCACTTTATTGATATTTCTTTTTTATTGATATTCGCAAATTAATTTTAATTTAGCGCATCGTTGCGAAAAGAACATCATTTTTCTGAAAAAAAAAAAAATCTGAAAATTGAATTGCAATTAGAGCAGATGAACAATTGCATATTTTCTCATAGATGAGGTCCAATTATAATTTTAATTAGTTCTGAGATAGTGATCAACTAGTTGTTTATAATGCTAAGATTCGACAATATATGAAGAAAACAAACGGTTTGCTGAGTTCATTACGTTTATATCTTAGGTTATCAAGGTTCACTGAGAGACATTCTTAAATTCCTTTCGCAAATTTTAGGGAGTTTTGACCATGAGTGATTTGGGTCCATTTTTAGCGGTACTAGCCATCTTCTGTCATAGAATTAGTTTGGTGAAGATTTTGATTAGCTTTCTTTTAGGTTTTGTTTCCATGAGGATATATATTTTAAATACAAGGTGACTCTTTTGTGTGGTAAATTTGAAAGGGATTTAGGGGGATTTGAGAATCAAAATTCGTAATTTTGAACTGTTCTGTTTGTTCAAATCAAGGTGTATGCGTAGGAGTAGTATAAACTTCAAACAAGAGCAAACTTATAGTATTTTTTCTTCTTTTCTTATTGGTGTAGATAGAGTTCTGAAGTCATCAAAAGTTTTTCATTTTATATCGTGGAACAAAAAATACTTCAAAGTACTTAATCTTAGCTTAGGAGAAGTGAGCCATGTGGCAACAATTTGTTACATTTTTCACACTAAGAGTGTGTTGACAACTCTCTTTTCTTTTATAAGAACAAACCAGATAAGAACATACAAATTAAGGACATGGTATAAACATAAACAGGCGCTGATGATTTTCAAGAAAACAGCTATTGCTAAAAAACAGCGAAAATTAGTCTTTAGAGAATCTTCAATCTTTAAATTTAGAGAAGTTATTAAGAACATTTTTAACGTGTTTTTGATATCAGAACATTAACATTTTTGACAATTTCTTTTACTAACAAGAAGCGTTGGTTTAATGTTTGAACATGGATCAGTAACTATTTACTCATGACTGCTTCTTGAACTTTTAACTCATTCCGCAACTCGAGTTTCAACCATTCAGAGTAAACTTTATACTTTGTTGTTTGATATTGTATATAATGTCTCGTCTTATATTCATTGAGCGATCATCTTTGAACTTGAGTCGTACTCGTCTAACTCAAATATCGCAGTGTGTTGCGTGGGCTACAGAGCCAGATACAGAAGGTACTTAAGAATTTTGACGGAGAGTGTTGACTTCCAAATAAGGAATACGAACAAAAGCAACACTCTCCGTCAAAAATTTTGAGAACCTTTTGAATCCGCCACTGGGCTACTCGGTATTTATAAGACGCTCGGAGAGGTTTTAAAGGCTTCGAAATAAAACTTGGATTGGAGGCGCGATGGGGGTACACAAGCTAAGAAATTACATTTTTTCCACAGAATTACCTTACCGGACAAAGTTTAATCGGACAAAACTTATCGGACAAAAGTGACTAAAGTTTTTAAAAGTAACTATAATTTTGTCCGTCTAAAATTTTTGTCGGACGAAAAACTTTTAGGACATTTTTAACTGTTTAGTCGGACAAGAGTGAATAAAGCTTTGTCTGATAAGTTATCAGAACGGGAATTTTTGGTTTCTCATTTTGATGATTGATTTTTTTTAAAGGAGTTCATTTCGAGTTTCAAACTTGTTCGATGGCCAGCAGACACAGAACGTTATACTCCAACTTTGTTTCAACGTCTAAATAGTGTTCTGACGTTGAAACAATGTTGTTTGGACGTTGAAACGACGTTTCGTGTCTGTTGGGTGGTAGTATAACTGTTGTGTGTGTTACAAAAGTGATTGAAGCATATTATCTTTTAGATTATACAAACTTTCAGTCTGGCCTTGCGTGTTGATTGCACACATGTATTGTGGTATAGCGAGAGACGATTTTTTTCATTATCACCATGATGAAGTGTTAAATATATGATCTTAGTTATTGATTGTTATTGAAGAGGGATTCTCATACTGTATGTAGTCGCTAATTCTGACGCTAGACAAGAATTTTGAACACTTTTGCTTCAAATGCTCATTTGGATCTATTGTTGCTGGTATAGGCTGTAGTTTGGGAAATTTTGGTGAGTGGACATGAAGCTGAAATGGCAGGAAAAATTGATTTCAACAAAACTTCCTTTTTAATAAGAACGTTAAAAGGCCATCTCATACAAAGCGGTCAACGAAGTCGAATTTGGATGTTTTTCGTTAGAAATGCTTTCGTAATGTCATAATGTTCCAACGCTTTGTTGTTTTGTATACAGTTTTTACATGACATCCTTTTATCTGGAAATGGAATTCAGATGTCATGATATCAGCCCTTGTTTAAAACAAGAGTTCGAGATGTGAATGCAAATTTGTAAGGCGAACTAGAAAACTAAGGAAAGTCCATTTTTGATTGTTCTCCTTTTCTTTCACTCAATTTTTATGTAAGTCTTGTTCCGCTTGACAATAATGTAAGTAGGTTTTTTTTGTTTTTCATGTATAAAAAATGACCGTCGTCAAATTTTCGTTTTGTGATATTTAGTGTAGCAGAGTGATTGGTCTATACCGGTAATTTCATTGAACGGTTTTAGCTTGTACCAAAAACCTTTATAGGTGCAGTTTTTGTTTGCTGTCTTTTTAGATCTACTGACTGAAGTGATCTTTTCTTCCTGAAGAACACTCAGGATTGATTGATTGTAAATCCATGAGATGAAAGTTTAATATTCAAGTTGAGTTTCTCATTTGGCTATTTGATCAATAGCCTGAGAGTTAGTAACCACGTTCTGTCGAGAGGTCATTTCCCTGCTTCATTCGAACTTAAAAACGCAGTATCTCACTGAGTTTCAACGTTTTGAACTAGTAGTAGTAGAATATAAGCATGCCGAATCATCAATCAATGTTTTTCAAATCGCAAAATTTGAATTTTGCGCATAGCGTAGGATTCGAGAATGAATCGACTTGCAGTATAGGAGGAAATGGGTTTTTCTCTGCAATTCAGCATTTTGTGCAAGGCTATGGTATGGTTCCGTTGATTAATGGTTATGTAAGGAGTATAGAAGCAAAGTCGTTATATTATATTTTAATATGAAAAGGTGCGATTTTCGCTTCAAGGCGTGGAAGCTGAAATTAGTTTTGCGTGGTTTTGCTTTGTGTTGATGCTGATACCGATGTGTCGATGCTAGTTTACGAGTGGGAAGGGTACATGGGCTGATTGAAGAAAGTTCTCACCCCTCCCACAGCTTACTTAGCAAGAAACTATTAGCCAATCCGAGCTGTAAATTTCAAGCAGACTAAAAGTTCACTTCAAATATTATTTATTATTCCTAAAAAACGTAAGTACAAAAGCTACCAGTAGAGTGAGGGAGGAGGCTAAAGCTCATCCTTTTGTAAGACAAAGTAAAGCAAATTTCATTAGTAGTGGTGTCTATTTGAAAATGTACGGAATTTGATATTGAGAGAGTACAGCCTTATAAATCTAGATTAGTATATGATGCCTTTTTTAAAACAGCAATACGATAAACGATTTATTTTTTTATTAAAACCTAATCGCGAGGGTATCTTATTTAGTAGTTGGTACTCTGTATACGAGACCATTAATATATTATCAATAGATGTCCATAGTTTATTTTTGGTTAAACAATAGCTAGGATGCTGGCTTTCCTTTATGATCTCATAACCTCATACAATCCTATTTTTTTCAGCATATATACTATATAAGCAAAAGAAAATTTGGTTGACGGACAAAACAACATCACTTTGTACATAAAAAAGCATCCAACTGCATGACTGTGTGGATAGAATAAGGGTTTGTAATTTGATCAAAAAAAACTCCTGTACATTCCAATCTCTCTACGCAACAGACTTCACATCAAGTCATACATAATGCACATTAGCACAAATCACTCGACCAACGTTATGAATCTTTTCAAATGGTTGTTTGGAAAACGCAAAGATGGTCACCACCAACAAATCCAATACCAAGAGAAGACGGTCAAAATCCTCTGCATGGGTAAAGAGCGGGTCGGTAAAACGGCGGTTATCCATAAACTTTGTAACAAGGAGGATTTCAGCGAGATTCACACACCTACTCTGTATGACGATCACGTAAAGCAGGTTATAGTGGATGAATATAATGTGACGATGCAATTTATGGATTTGGGTGGCTCGCAAAATTTTCCCTCTATGCAACAAGTGTTTATACAACAAGCCGACATTTACATACTTTTCTACTCGGTTGATGATGCTGATAGTTTTACTCAAATGTTGAAGTACAGAGACCAGATTTCATCCATTAAAGGTAAACATTCGACTGAACTGCCCTTGATGGTGGTTCGAAATAAAACAGACTTGAAACAAAAGCGTCTACGAAAGGAAATAGAGCGTCGGAAAACTATTAACCAATGGTGTGGAAAGGTCTACGATGTTTCCGCTAAAACAGGACTCAAAATTAACGCCATTATGGATAGTTTGATCGAAGAATCGAAGTTCATTAGCAACGAAAAGAACTTGGGTAATTTGAAAGTGAGCGGTCGGTATATTTACGATGACGATGGTAAACGAGGATTCTCGGCCAGCGAGGTTTATCATAAAGCACCGACTCTTTTCGGCGAGAAAGACAATTCGGACGAGAAAATGGAGAAACGCCGACGTCGAAGTTTGAATCAGCCGTCACGTAAAATGACTCGAGGGCTGAACCGGTCGCTTTCTTTAGGCCCTACGAAGAGAAGACCGGTTTCACAGGCTTCGGAAAATAAGGATGCATGCGCTAAACAACCATGGATGAAGGAGGTCGAAGATATCGAGCGAGCCAACTCGATAAGAGACGATGAAAAAACGGCTTCGATTAAAAGTGTTGATTCCGTAGAGCAACCACCAAGTCCTAGGAGTTCTTTTACGAAGACAGACTCTAAAGAATCAATCATTTCCAATAAACGCAAAGACTCGCCAAAAGATACTAAAAAGAATTCCACTGACATTAAAAGTTCGTCGACAGTAGAATCGATTGAATCGAGCGTCATCGGAGAATCTAAATCGAACTCTCTCGACAGCAAAACTCAACGTAAAAGGAGTACTTTTAAACTGGCAGGAAAGAAACAGTCTTTCGACGAAATCACAACCGTTTCACCCGCACGTTTGCAACGTAAAAAAAGTTTAAGTCACACGGACATCAATCTCTTACAACCGGAAATGCGGGACCGTAGCGCTAGCGCTAACTCACCACTTCTCAGGATACGTAAAGTATCTTCGTTCCGTAAAGAGAAATCGAAGTTACAAATTGTGCATACGACTTTACGTTCAGAGGAGACCGAAGAAGCTGTTCCGTTTCTAGCGCAACGGCAATACGGGCGTTCAACCTCCGTCAGTTCACGTGAGTCGCGTGAGTCTTTTTCTAAACCGGCGAAAAAGTTGTCCATGGGACGCCGCCTGTCAACGTCAATCGATTGCGTAAGTGACGGAGAATTCGATAATGATGATGCACCAGTGGTCGGTTTTCTAACGTCGCGACGCCGTAGTTTGAGCCAAAATGATCTTTCATTATCTGTTCAGACATTCAACAATAAGTTTCAAAAAAGCGGAAAAATGTTCGAGGAACGAAACTTTTTCAGTTTCAAGAAACACAAAAACAATAAAAACAATTCACTACCGGCGAAAATAACCGACAGCGTCGCACAACAAATAACGTCACAACCCGGCGTCGTTAACCGCCGCTCTCGCTCAATATCTCTTTACCGTAAGAAGCTTCCCATCCAAAAGGCGATCGCAGAGGAGGATGACTCAACCCCACTCTGTCAGCGACGTCGTAAACTGAGCAATAGCCTCGGAAGTTTGGGCAGTGAGCGCCCGACATCTTACGACGAAAACAGGAACTATTTGACGTCTATCAAGTCGAAACCAATGCTCTCTAACAATGCTGGTTCTTTCGATGGTACACCGGTTACAACTTTTGCCAAATCATCAAACTAAATTTGGGCATTCGGGCTAGTGACTATTACAAAACATAGCCTGGATAACTGGCAACGATGTACATAGTTATTTCCGAGAGTTATTTCATGAAAAGTTTTTGTTTCAATTTTCGGTAAAAAAATGATTGATTTTCTTCATGCTATTGCTATAATTTTGTATATTTATTTTATGGAAGTTTTTGAAAAAGCTTGTAAAAAATAAAGAAAATAATTTTTGTAAAATGCCCTATATGATCAATGTTCAGTCTTTTAAACTCAGGTGATTTCAACCCGCCGGGCTGAAGTGAAAATTTTCATCCCGTTCAATACACCAAATGGCTTGGTGTTTACATAAAAGGGGTGGATTGATATTCGACGAAAAGTTTTAGCATCATTCTGTACACTTTTGTGAGTACATTTTTTCAACACGGGATGAAAAATGTTTATGAGTTTCATTATGGCCCAATGAACAGCGAATTTCGCCGGCCCGATAATCTTATTTGCCGAGCTAAACCAAAGGTAGACTTAGAGTGCGCTAATCGCAGGTTCATGACTTCGCTAATGAATCTTTATACCGTACTTGAATAACTATTCAAAATGTTTAACTTTACCAATCCTGGGTGTGTAGGGGGAGTAAAGAAAAACATCAGCTTGACTCAGTACACAGGGTTGATTAATAAAGTAATCTTTACCCAGCAGACATACAACGTTATTCCAACGTTGTTTCAACGTCCAAATAACGTACCGACGTTGAAACAATTTTCCGTGTCTGCTGGGTAATTATTGGTATATGATTATTTTCTCAAACATTTTTTTCTATCATCGTTTCATTTTGCATGTGGTCGAAAAATATCGCACTGTGCTTCTAAAATATACTTTTCTCTTCTCTGATGATATTAGTTCGTTTCTAAATGACAAATAAAATTCTCCCTTTAAATAGGAAGGAAGGAACATCCTACTGGCCTATTTTGACCCGACCGACGTAGTAACTCTATCTACACTTGCTCATTTCTTTGCTATGAAAATGCCTACCTTATTTCATTATGATACCTATAGCTATTGCCGATGTGTTATAATCAGTCGAGAATATTGTCGGATGATTTTCGTGTTAATGATTCGATACAAACTCTCTAAAGTTTTTGTTTTTATTTTATGAACCTAAAATTCGTATCGTTTTATCACCCCCTTTTTAAGTTGCCTTGATTTTAATGAGAGAAACAACCAATGCTTAGTTTGATTGAGTTGATATATGAACATAGAGGACCGGCATTCTAAATTCTAAATGTATTGCTTCGTAGGTCAAGTAGGTTTGACAAAGGCTTGTCCATCGAGACTAAAAAACATGCCTTCAATTGTGTGAAATTTGCATCCACAATATTGACCTTTCGTTTGGCACACAATCAGGGAAAGCCTTAGACAAATTGATCTTTCTTGTCAGTCCATTACGGGATTAGCACTGTTTGGATTTTCTTGTCACTCGTTTAAATGCAAATATTTCCCTTGTGTAAATTTTGGAACGGGGCTGTCTTGGCGTAAAACGTGGTGTCATTAGAAATACATATTATGATCGTGGAATGTCGTGTATATTAGGCCTACATTTTGAACATACATTTCGTATATTTTGCGCTCCAAAAAAGATATTTTATATAATATTCTTAAAATGTACGTTGATCAAAAGTTTTGAGTTTCACGAAGAAAATAAATTTGAAAAAAGAACAGCGCTGGGAAATATGGGTCAATCTTCTGTATACGCAATGTAAAATTGTGAGATTATTTCTCTCTTCATTCCTTACAGGTCTTCCAAACTCATTCAGTTGACACAGTACAGTTATGAAAGAATTAAGGATTTTGCAGTTATCAAATATTCAAAAATATAAATTTAATAATCATTTGTTAGAAATTAAGATTTCAAATTCAAAATGGGCGTGACAGGAGGGCTTTACCTCTCTGCATAACCCATGTAGGATATACTGGAAAGAAAAACTTAATTCATGATAACTGTATTTAGTGGGTGTCTCCCTTTTCCACGCCCATTCTCACAAGTACATATTCATATTTATTCACATATTCACAAAACTTTGCAAGAGCCAAAGCGATTCATTACCACAGTCTATGATTTTAGATAACATAACCTTGTTTACTGCTTTCAAATAATACCCTTCCATGACCCGATAATTTAAATCCGAACTGATCCGAATTAATCCGGTTATGTCTTGCAATACGTGATATTTCATCACAACGGGATCACTGTTCTATAGACTTATAAGGTCACAATCTCACCGCATTACATGAAGCGCTCAAAGAATTTAGATATTTTTTTATGATATCATAATAGCACTAGAGCATAATTGCGCTAGATTAAAGTTCGTGCCAACATTGAGTACCTTAAATTCTCTAATTTAGTGTACGCCCTCTAATCTAATTAGTGAGGATGGTCTTCTTTTCGGAAATGAAGAATATTTTGGTCTAAATTACCTCTAATTATAGTGCTGTTTTTTTTAACATTAATTGACAGGCCGAATTTGTTGAAGATTTCGTTTAAAAGAACGGTTGCGTTTTGAAGACTTCTGTTTTGCAAGAACAAGACTAAATCGTCGGCATATCCACGCCAAGGTATTATGGACGACCCTGACGGTTTTAGTTTGCAATCTATCCTCCCTCAATATGGAGTTGGTTAAAAAAATTAAATTTTTTTTTACCTCTAATCTAATGCGATTTTGATCTGAATTCCTTCTATTTATTAGTGCGGGTTTGAAATGAAAACTATTAGTGCGGCGTGACCAAATTAATTCTTTTTTTGCCGCACTAAATTAGAGAATTTACGGTAAACTGTTTTTTAACTTTTAATTTGAAAATACAGGTTTCTCTATCCTAGATATCTACCCCAGCTTCAGCGCTAACTTAAAAATCACGGATATAAAAAAATCATTAAAGCACCGAGAACGCTATATCATCTTTATACAGTATCGCAGCGCTGTAATATCTGGCTTAATTAAACAGGCTAAGGTTTCTCCAGAAGTTGTTTGAAACATGCAGATACTTCAACACTTTATCGGCAAAACTTTCTAAAGCAAAACTCTTAGCAGTGATTTCAGCTGCAATCACGGTCAAAAGGTCCGTCGACTTTTACAAGTGTGCTCCTTCCTTAAAGACCTATGTAAATAAGGTCAGTTATTGCTACCAGATGTCAACAGACCACTTTCAAAAGGATCGAGGAGGGTTAAGGTTAAGAGGGTAGTTACATATATTGTCTCTTTGCTGTTTACAACTACAACCTTTTAACCGGCGTTAACTTCGATTAAGATCATTCAGAGTTGTGATTTTTTCAACACGTTAGAGAGACTTTGATGGGCTAAAAGCCAATGGACCAATTTGTACTAAACTTCCAGTGTTTGTGTGTTTAAAGTGACATCATTATGGCATAACACACTGGTATGCTTGCTGCTTAGTCATTCAATGTTGTTGTTGATCTGAAATGTCTGTTGTTTATTACATCACAGCATGCTATCTACCATTATATATATCCTTAATGAGAAAATATGAACAACAGTTTACGTGTTGTAAACCTTAACGGTATAACGTTTTTTGAAAGACCGCCCCCTCCTAATCAATCAATCTTATCTGTTTTTGCTGATGTCAGCCTTTACTTATTACAATAATTTATGAGAATCTTTAAGGATTTAGCGTTTGGTAGCAACCTACGAGATCTTAGACAGCGTTATTTGGCGGTATCAGATCAACCAGAATTCTCTATAGGGAATGTTTTAAACACTCTCTTGTTATTAACCCTTAGATCCCGAATGACGCCATTTGGCGTTCTGAAAAGGCGTTCAGTTTTACCCGTACCCCAGTCTCAAAACCGCTTCATTCTAAAGCATTTAATACGAATATGAAAAGAGTAATGGTACCAAATCTTTTATTTTAATAGACGATCACTTGAAGTCTGGATTTTCTGTCAAAAATTGTAAAGAATTTTCACTTTTTTTCAAAAAACACTGCGGAGTCTATAGGTTACTACTATCGATAGGTTTGTCGCGGTCGCTTTTTTATTTACTGTACCAGCTCTGATACCTACGGAAATTTCGAAACTCATAACTTTTCTAGAATGTCTGTTTTTATTCGTGATTTCCAAACTAAGTACTGTGGTTTACTAGGACGCGCCCGGACACGAGTACCAAAATGGCGCTTCTCCATAGTAGGCTTTCAGACGGGAATTTGTCGGCAAAATACTTGTCTTGTATTTTCTGTTGAGTGAATCACGTTTTGAGAGTTGGTATCATACTGAAATATTGTAGCTAAATGCGTAGTAGATTGATTGATTGATGAAAGGGTTTTAAAATGCTGTTACTAAAACGAGAATATCAAATTCAAAAGAATATAATATATTAGATTTCCAGATCGATTTTCTTTAAAGTTAACGTTTGTCGCACACATTTTTTGCGACACCCCAGTCGGATTTCTAAATATTTTTCTCTCGGATTATGTTGTACCCTCTTGGGTTCGGTAATCGAGCTTTAGTTGAATTCTCGCAATTCTTTGCGATATTGCAGTTCGATTAAAATTAATTGAACCTAGGCCTCTTTGAAATCCGATACATTCCACATGGGTTCTTTTTAGTAGCCATTAGAGAGCCTCGACTGGATAATTATATCTGTGACCTGCACGACTATTAGTTCATTTTTAGCCTATAATATCCTATTAAGTTGAAAGTTGAATTTCCTGTTGAAACATAGACTAATCCCCGTCAGAATAGTAGGGATTAGCCTGTGAACCAAAATAGATCGCAACGTCATGGAAACACTTTTAACACAGTCTTTGATAATACGGTGTAGAAATAATCTATAAACAACCTTAACCGAACAAAGGAACTATAGTAAATTTTATTTCGGTTTCTTGATCAAAATAATAGTCTCCTAGCAATGGGTTCTCCTTGTATTCGTTCTGACACACCATGGGTCATGGCAATTTTATTGGCCCCACAGTGACTGGCCACCATACAGTATCTGGCGAAGTTATTTCTCCCCGAAGTTATTTCGAATGTTTATTTCTGTTCTGTCATTTTTTTCTCCCACTGATGAAAAGTTCAGTTTACTTTATGATGAAATTTTGAACGAGCGTCGGTAAAATACCTGATATCGTTCTCTTCGGACAATAATGCCTGGGAAAACCCAATCGGCGAAACAATAATGTACCCGCGACGCATGACAAAGATTTCATTTTTGTTCCTGGGAAAGTCCAAGCGCTTTTATGTTTTACTGGAATTCATTTAGACTGCATTATTATCTGGAAAATCTTTAAATCTACTAAAACAGTAATCGACGACAAAAATAGGCGACCGACCGGGAAAATCTGTTGATACGAGGGAAAGATGAAGCCATATTTTTTCATCATTCTACCACCACCACTTTTCTCATGGCCGTAAAAATCAACTACAAAATAGACCTTTTCATAAATTACGTCATGAGAAACGACTGCCTTGTTTTGTATTTGAGCGAATCCCGAGGGAGCTTATGAAAACTTAACTCCATTGATTATGATATATGTGTCATTTTGAGTCTCGTGAGACATAATCATCTTGGTAATTGTATGAAAACGAAGCAATCGTAGCTCGTAACGCAATTTCTGAAAAGGTCTATTCTGTCCTTTTTTTTGAACCAATGATTTTTTCATTCATTGGCATAATTTTGTTATTGTTGTTGCCATAGGAATTCTTCTCCAAGGAGAACACGCAGATACCACAAATCGAAGCTGTGTTAGCCATCCGTAAGGGAGGTACCAAGAAATGGGAGAAACATTACGTTGTGCTCAGAGCTTCTGGCGTTTATTACAATCCAAAGGGAAAACAAAAAGTAAGAAAATCACATCGTTTATTCCTTTTTACGCGGCGAGAATTCTTTTCACTGTCAGTTAGTTGTTCGGTGAAAATTGTCGAGTAGAGAAAAATGAGAAAAATTACCGTGGAGACTAGGAAGTATTTTCTTTGACTGGACAGCATTTCCTTCTCATTTTACATGACAGCAGTTGATATGATGACGATGTCTACCTCATAAATTCTGCTTCAAGCTACATTGAAAAATATTTTTAAGGTATGATGAACCAGGCCAGCAGGCATGGAATGTTGTTTTAACGTCCAAGCAACGTCAGTTCGACCGTCAGAACGTTATTTGGACATTGAAACAACGTTGCGTATCTGCTAGGAGTACAACATTCAGCATTATGTACTCTTACCTATTTGTCTTTCCAGACGAGAGAACTGTCCTGTTTAGTACAATTTGAACATAACAACATCTATTTGGGCGTCAGCTTCAAAAAGAAATATAAAGCGCCCACGGATCACGTGATATGCTTGAAACACCCCAAGATCCAGAACATCAAATCGAAACACATTATCTGTTTATGTGCTGACGACAGCAAAACAAAGTATCACTTGCTTACTGGTATTCGTATGGCTAAGGTGATTTATTATTTATTTTCTTTTTATAATCTAGTTTATGTTTTCTATAGGCTAGCTTGTTAGATAATCAATCGATAATCTTTCGTTTGTTACTTCATTCGTAAAAGAAACGAGAAAGCTGTTTGGAAATTTTCCGTGGAATTACAGACGTCAATAAGTGGATACGTTGCGTGTGTTCGTTCCATCCTCTCCTTCGTTTTATTCTTCATTCTTATCATCATTGACAACTCAAAACTACCGAACATTTGGATAGAAATTTGGGTTTAAAAATTGGACCCTTACAGTGTGGTGCAAAGCATTTTTCGACCATTTTCCCCTAGTTTTAGCAACGAATTTCTAATTTTTCTCAGATTCCTTACCCTTACAGTGCACCTGGCTTGAAAAGCTTATGTCTCAAAACTACCGAAAACTAAAAGCGCACGTCTGGTAGGTCAATTACCTTGAGTGCCCCCTCCCACCCTGGGTCTCAACTAAAACCATTTCTTCTTCATCTTACAGTACGGTTACAACATGTATGAGGATTACTTGACGACACAACAAGAGGTTGAACGTGTTTTATTGGCTGGAAGTCGCTCCACAATCACATCACAAATATCATCAAGCTCTGCCAACACCGCCAGCAGCAACCCTGTAAGTTATGTCAAAATCAAGCTTTGTGCTAACCGAAATTATAATATTCCTGAATGTTTAACTGTGGTGAAGTTAGCATTTTATTTGAAAAAAAAGGAAAATGGAACATTGCGTTGCAGTAGGAGGAGGGCATCAATAATATTCACAAGATATCGATAGTTACAATATAAATCTAATCGCATACAGTATTGTATTGAGATCCCTTTTTTACAAGTTTTACTTCCTTTTTCCTTTTTACCTACCTCCGGAAGCCTGAATGTTACTCACTGTGAATGAATAGTCAGGTTTCATATAGAATGTTATCAATTCATATTTTAGTTTTCAATTTTTTTTATATTTTTTTTTTGCTAACAGTCAACACTGGATCGTAAAACGAAGATCGGTACAATGCGTGGAACAGTTAAGAAAAAGCAAGGTATTTGCTTTCTATCTAATTTCATATTTGATAATGGCTCTCTAAGGTTATAACCTTAAACTTTCAAATACATTTCACTTACTTGTTTCCATGGGACCTGCAGTTTTCCGTAGTAAACGAGTTTGGAGAACGAAGCATTTTATTCAAGCAAATTTTAGAGACTTTTGTACTAAAGAACGGCGTGCTATGGTCTATAATTGAGTTATATGCCTATCTACCAATTAATTTATTCGCTGAACCGGAAGACCCGAGCTAGCGAGTCTTCATATATACTTCTGTGCTTACCTCTCAATTTTGGACTTGATATTTTGCGTGAAAAGCCACCAAAAATCTAGGACTTTAACAGAATCGTTCAATTGTTTTCACAGGGATCCACGGTAATCTGGTTCAGCTATCTAACCTGTATTGCCCAATATTATTAACCAATGAAAGCCAACAACTTGATCATCGATTATGTAATAAAAAAGTAGCCAGTTCCAGGGTATTTTAGGTTTGACGCGCAAGTATTTAAGGATGTTGAATATCTGAGACAGGGGTGTTTTAGTTTTAGTTTTTTCATTTGACTACCAGGTAGGTTCGTCAAAGTATCACTTGTTTGTCTATAGTTATAATTAAAAAATTTAACTTTTAATTTTTTTAGCGAAAAATGCAGACGGTTCTGTTGAGAGAGTAAAAGGAAAACAGAGCGCTCTAGCTGATGTATTTTCAACTGCTTGGTCTAAAGGAATTGCTGAAATTGAGGTAAAATTTCTGAAATAGTCTTAACTAGTCCATTAAAACTCATATCCCCATATGTTCGGCTTTTTGTGTAGGGCTTTTTGGGCAGTTAAATGTTGGAAAGAATACACGGGTTTCAAAATAAAAAAAAACAGTAAAATCTCGAAATTTGTCACGTGATTTTACTCCCGTGTAGATAGGGTTTACGGCTTTGGTAATGATTTAACTAAGGTAAATAGGCCATCAACCCATCATATTGAAATATCATTGTAACAATCACATAAAAATTTGATTGCTTAATGAAGCTTTATTTATAAAACCCGTGAATTGGAGGAAATTATAGAAAAGTCTATACAAAAAAAATTATTGACAGTCCATGTCTAGTGGACTGAAATTTTAACGAAAGCTCCCAAATCATGTTGTGTTATTTTTTAGGCCTCCATGGTTCCGGAGTCTCCATTTTCACCAGATTTGAAATCGCCCTCATCTCCACTATCTCCGGACATGCGCTCACCATCCAAAACGTTTGATTTTTCAAACCGTTCCATCACGACCACTACTCACGGAACAACTGGTGAAAAGCTGACACTAGACCCTGTGCCACCTGGACGAAAGGCTAGTCAGAAGAGCACGACGTCTACTGTTAGTACAGCTTCTTCAGATGGAATGTCAGCGAGTTCGGATACTTTTGCAGATGAATTACCGCCTCCGCCACCTGATCTTCCGCCCCCACCTTCAAACATGTTTTCACCGGACAGCTCATCTGATGATTTACCACCACCACCACCGCCGCCTCCACCTCCAGGGGACACACCATCACCGCCTCCACCCCCACCCCCACCGCCCTTTAACGGTAGAATTTCTCCGCCCCCGCCGCCTCCACCACCTCCACTTGACAGTAAACCTAAAAAATCGGGTGGACCGCCTCCTCCGCCACCTTTAAACGCCAAACCAACTCGATGATTGCTGTCCAAGTGTCAAATGAAATCAATGAGACTTTTGAAACTCAATAATCAACGAACTATAAATTTTCATAAGCGTTGATCGCTTGAAGCAAGTTAATTTTTTGAAGATAATGAATAAGTATATTGATATTTTGTTTCTAATAGGAAAATTAACTTTTGCCCTTTACCTTTTTAACTTTTTCTACCTTCTGTTTAACTTTTTTATATTTTTCTATGAAAATTCTGTTGCATTTTTTTTTAGATTTTTAGATGAATTTTTGTCGTTATTTTTGTTAATTTATGATTTGTTATTTTGGGCCCTTTTTGTTGCAGTTTGTTTACGTTGGGGGTTAGCATTTCTTGACTATTATCATTTGTTTTCTTTCTAAAATAATTGTGATTTGTCCTTTTTTGAATTTATTTTCAAAAACAAGTTTAAAGAACCTCAAGTTTTTGCGGGCTCTTGGAATTCTATTTAATTTGTAAACTGTTCCGTGCACTTGCTTAACCGCCCTTTCTTATGTTGCTTTTAAGTTTGCACTGTCATGAAATTTTTCAGGAAAAAGTATGTAAATTTCGAACATTATAAATTTATTTGGAAAATCATCATTAATCATCATTTATTAACTACTATACCTAAATATGAAATAACATTTATTGAAAGTTTATATCAATCAGTCTTTACTGTTTTTCGTAGTTGTGTACCCAGCAGGCTTTAACGTCCTCCAAACAACATTGTTTCAACGTCAGAAAATTATTTTGACGAACGTTGGAATAACGTTGTATGTCTGTTGGTTCTATCAACTTCTGTTCGTTTGTCCTTCCGTCCGTCTGTTATGAACTTTTCTCGAGATTAGTTCATTAGTTATTTCTGATTTTTTGGCACACAGACGCAAAATGGTAATGCGAAGCAACAAAGCAGTCGACAAATGTTTGGCAGAGTAGGGAGCAAGAGTTAAAATTTTTTACAAGAAAGGGGGGGGGGGCTGAATAGAATAAAGATTACAGCCCAACCATGTGTCATGACAGGAATTTCTCTCGAGTGTCAAAGTTCAAGATGGCGTTGGTATTTGTCACGAGATATTTGGCATGCAAATATGTTTTACAACGACATTTCTCTCCTTGTTGTTTTAATAAAACAGTCAAATGTCCAATGTTATTTTCTTGAAAAAAAATGCCATTAAGATTTGATGATGGACTTTGCATTTTATGATATATGGTTTAATTATTTGAACATTGCATTCTATGGCTCAGTTTGACCTTTGATTTGTGGTGATGTCATCACTGAGATTGTCCAATATTCAATATTTGGATTCCTTTTCTCGCTACTATGACATTTTGAAATGTCATCTTGAAGTATTGCATCATTTTTTGGTAGAGTAGCTCTTTACAAAACTTTTTTTCTTGTCTTCAAGTTGGTTATATATCTTTCTTGGATACATTTGTTGGGCAATAGGATTATTAAGCTCCTTGTTGCTTAAACCTCAAGAAATATTTTTAGCCTTTGGTCATTTTGTTTCAGAAATATTAATTGTCCTGTGAAAATAGATTTTTTTCATCTAGGCATCAAATTTCTCAATAGTGAGTCGATCGAAGTTCAAAATATGAGTTACTCAACGTCATGATTTCTTGAAACGTCACTTAAAGACAAAGTTCCATTGGATAAATGTGATATCTTTTCTCGTACTGTTGTTGTTAGTAGATTTGTGTCTTTGATAGTTGTTAGTTGCCCGTTAGTTGTTAGAGTTATCTATGGTTTGCCTTTTGCTTGAGAAAAGGTCCAAACAACGTTGTTTCAACGCCAGAACGTCGTTGACGTGGACGTACGTTCTGTGCCTGCTGAGACGTAAAAAGTCTGAACTTTTTGTCCAGGAAATGAAAACGACAGACTACGGTGTGTTGTTATTAAAGCACACACTACTAGACAGAATGATATTTTTCATGAGAAAAAAACCATCTATGCAGATCTATGATCGATTTCATTTCAGCGTAAAAAACATCGAGGTTTTATCTAACGTGCTGTTGCTGAAAGAAAAACAATGCGATATTCAATTTTTAGGAACATACAGTAGTGTAAAAAAATATTTCGTGATACAAAGAGTGTTATGTTTGAAAAAGCATTGTATTTGTATGTATATGTATACCAATATCTCGTTTTACAACAAACGGCAGTTAGTTTCAGTTACTGGGTAAGTTGGTGGGTGTTCCTTAATTTTATTGCTCTTGTCGCTCTCCTGTATGATTTGTATCTGTATAAGTGAGTATTTGTTTACAAAGTATGTTTTGATTTTTAATTTTTCTGAGGCTCTCTTCTGTTTATGGTGACATGTTTTCTGAGCATTCTGGTTTAACTAAAGCTATATGTGATATAGATATAGAAATATGGAGATGCATGAATTTTATGAAATCTATCCATCTATTGATTACAATATTGGAATTACTGCAGTCAATAAATGTAGTAATTCTAATTACTGTAATTATATATTCAGTATACGGTTCGATTCAGAACTCAATAAATGGATAGATATCATATTATTCATCTTCCAATTTGAGACCAGGTCGTTCTTTAGTACCAAAGTCTCTATAAATCGCTTGAATGGAAAATGTTTCGTTCTTCAAACCAAAGAGACTTTACTAACGGAAAACTTGAGTGGTCTCAAATTAGCAGGTCCACAACCTCATATACGTAGATGTAAAGACAGAAAAACAAGAAATTAAGGTCAAAGTGCCGAGGTGTCACGATTTTAAAAAGACATTGCCAGCAGATACATGACATTTTTCAACGTCCAAATAACATTCTGACGTGTTGTTTCGACGTTGAAACAACGTTATGTGGCGGCAGGGTTATTGATGACTTATAACAATGTTTTTTTTGTATTCAAAGATTGTAGATAAAAAATACAACAGGGAACGAAGCATAGAATGGGTGTCATCATGATGGTGTTGAGACTGATCCGTTTTCTTGGATTCTTCATCTTCCTGGTCACATCATGGTCAATTATAATAATGACTACAATCCCTCTACTTCCATTCAGTATGACCGTTGTCATTGCTCGCAAACTGGAAGAAATCATCTATCGAATCCTATACAAAGCATTACATTTCAAAATGGAAGAGACGCCCTGGTTAACCGACACCGTTCGAAATCGAACCGATATTAATGGTTTATTGATGCTCGAAGGGAAGCTTGATATCAAACGATTCCAAGGTTTGATGGATCGAAAACTGGTCAAATCGCGTCACTCGAAAACTGGAAAACTCTTGTATCCAAGAGTGACCGAATATGTACATACTGGTTATTTGAATTATTATTGGCTTGAAGAAAAGAATTTTCAACTTAAAGAACACGTTTATGAGTGGAGTCAAAACCCATTACGCTCTAAGGCACAATTACAAGACCTCGTTTCTAAATTAGCCGAACAACCACTCCGGTCTTCAGAAAACCGCTCACCTTGGGAATTCGTAGTGGTTCATTGTAAAAATACAGATGGATTCATACAGTCTGGAATCATAGTTCGAATTTCACATTGTTTAGCTGATGGAACTTCTCTGATGTATTTTCTAATTAACCACTTGTGCGATGACTCAAATAACAATACTTATTTAGCTGGCCCTGATCATAACCTCTCGTTTGTTCAGAAATCAATGATCTATTTAAAGTCGTGCGTCTACTATCCATACAACGTTGCTAAAATCTTAGCTCCACAATGGACGCGTCCGACCTCTTTGAGTTGTCCAGAAGCCTTTTTGTCTGGAAAGAAACGATACATTTATGCTCGACCTATCAATCTAGAACTCCTCAAAATCATCAAGCGAAACTTAAACGTCACCATAAACGATGTCATTCTAGGTTGCCTGGCAACTAGCCTGCATAACTATTTCCGTAGAAAGAATGAGAAGGCGCCTCATAACCTTATCACTTGTATACCGTTAGACACCAGGCTATCCATTGAGCAGGCTAAAGAGTTTAGCAACAAAATCAACATCACAATGCTGCCCCTACCAACATCAAGTGCCGATTCTATAAGAAATATTTTAGAAATCCACGAACGTATGAAATCAACTAAAGATTCACTGGAGGGAATGAGCATGCGCATTGGGTTACGTCTCTTAGCTGAGGTCACACCCAATTTTGCTATGCAGGAAATTATTAGATCTTCAGCTCGAAATGCAGTAATGGTGGTCTCCAACGTTCAAGGGCCTTCACACAAGTTGATGCTGGCTGGTAACAAGGTGAGTTCCTTAGTATTCTGGCCACCTGGCAAAGACAGTATAGGTTCATCCATTTCAATAATGAGTTATAATGGCTTTATATATACTGGAGCATTGAGTGATACCAACATTACAAAATGTCCTGAAAAATTGATCGAAGATTTGCCAGCTATTATTATGTCTCTGGCTGAAAGTTTTACATCCAAGAATTGTGTGCATTCTGACTAGTCATTTGATCTTGGATAATTTTAATCTTTTTACTAAATTTAATAGGAAATTCAAATTTTAAATTCTTGTATGTTTGATTACAGTATTGTCTCCGTATTGAAAACCTACTTTTATATTGTATTATGATATTTTGAAATTTAGGTATTAGGCTTGAATTGCAATGATTTCAATCAATTTTATGATAGTATTTTTTAAACGTTTTTTTTAATTCTGGATGCTTTTACAATGATTTGACGTCTCACTGTGAAGTATATAATTTGCTTTGGTAATACAATTTTTTGTATTTTGAATTTAGATTGTATTTACAAGAAATATTTACAATAGATTATTTTTCAACGAAAAAAATGTATATTTACAATAAGGCATTATGAGACAAAAAAGTTTTTGAAGTTTTAGATTGCTTAGTAGCTTTGTTTTTGATACTAGAAAGAATTGAAGGAATAGACCTTTTCAAAAATTACGTCACGAAACAACAACTGCCTCGTTTTCATACAATTACCAAGGTGATTATGTCTCACGAGACTCAAAATGACACATCTATCAATGGAATCAAGTTTTGATAGGCTCCCTTTGGATTCGGTTACCATAGCATTCAATTCAAAACAAGGCAGTCGTTGTTCATGACGTAATTTATGAAAAGGTGTATATACCTCAGTACGTCAATTGATCGGTTCGCGTCCATCACCAAACAAACACCAGATATTAATATTTTCTTAAAGCAATTGTATGTTTAGGGTCTGAACTCACTTCCATTCTCAAGGATTGGTTATTATGGGGTCAGGACCGGCCTAGTCATGGTGGTCGATTTTGGGTGGGGCCTCGAACCCACAACCTTCCGATTTGGAAACCAGCGCCCTACCACTTCGGCCACCCCTCCTTTCTCATCCATTTAGTGGTTCGATTTCACATTTGATGTATATTATATTATCATGTACGTAATCACCAGCGTCAATCACCTCGTGAGAAACGAAACTCGGATTACCTATACCCAAGTTCTCTTTTCCCGATGGTTTATTAAAGACCGCGCGTACGTTGGGCAGCGATCGATTCGGACTCAACTGATGTATTTTATGTTTGCGCTGTTCACCTTGGTCCAATAAATAGAATGTGATTTTCTGATTGAAAGGCCATTCAAGAAGGGCGTCGTATTCACCTTTCATAATAATGAGATATAAAGATAAATGAGTTCCCTTTCCTCGGTCCCGTCCATTTAGATAAGCCTTGATGCGTAATTTATATCCATATTGTGACGTGTAAAACGGTTGGCTGAAAATTGCTAGTTCCTCATCCGCGATTTTTGCCGCTTCGAATTGCGCGTGAAAGTCTTTGATAGGCCAGATGAAAAGCCCATTGGTGCATATGGATCGTGACTCGTTCGCGCGCACTTTGGCGACCGCCATGGCAAGATGATCGTTCACAGTAACACGCACGTGTTCGTCCAGTATATCTTTACGACCCTGAAAGAAATTATTTAAATTCCGGGAATTAATATACTTCAATAAATTTTTAGGGTTTTATTGTTTTCCTGGTTGTACCACAAATATACAACAAGATTCGCTAAAGCTTATAGTCTATCTAGCCCATCAAGCTAAGGGTCCATAAACTTCTTAAAGACATTAATTATACTTATTATTAAAAGTACTATGAAGAAAAATACGATACCCTATTTCACACTTAAATGATTTTCATTCTTTTCGCCCCTGATAGTGTTCTATAGTAGCCTTCACATGAAGAACAAAGGAAGAAAAACTCACCTTATATGGGCATCCAATATCCGAATATGGGCAAGGAAGAATTGATAATGGACATTCGTTTATGTGCGCTCCCATCTATCAAAGTAAGAAAAAAAAAGACGTTATCCAAACATTGTTTCAACGTTCAAATAACGTTATGACGTCGAAACAACGGCGTTTTGACGTTAAAACAACGTTCCGTGCCTGCTGTGAAACAAATACATAAGTGAAAATAAGAAATGTGGTCAAAAAGGCAAATCTGAAGAAGCCTGAAGAGACCTTTCCAAACAGAAAATAATTACAGTATTCTAAAAGTCAACCAATATTAAACTTCATACCTTCTGGAAAACATTAAATTTTTATTACCCTATCACACCTATTCTGAACAGTCAAGTACTGCAAAAAGCGTAGAATAAACGACTTCGAACCTTTGATGACCAGTTTTTTAGAAAGATGGAAAAATGAAGTCACAAGTTCGTTAGAAAAAGAGCAGAGAAAGAAAGATATAAAGTTCATGGTCATAATTTTGATTAAAAAACATTTTTTCAAGAGGAAATGTAGAAGGTGAATGAAAAATATATAAACAGCGCCAAGTTGATTTTAAAAGAAACATTGCTTCAAAAATAAAAACACAATAAACCAAAAGTCTTCATTTGTGGGATGAAGAATCTTATTATTTTTAATCTGAGAAACAGGCCTTTCTTATCATTCATATTATAAATTTATTTCAAAAAATCTTTACTTTGATCGAAGCCGAATGCGCTCAGCTAGCTTTGAAACACGTTTTCAAGGATTCAAAATCGTTGAAAAAAACAACTAATAATTTTCGTTAAAAATATGAAAATATTTAACTTCACATTTTGGGCCGTTCCAGTAAAGATTGTGGGCGGAGAGGTGGGCGGAGAGGTGGAGAATATTGTGTCCGGGAGGATATGAAATTGGCTCATGTTCGTGGGTAAATTTGTCATGTTCGGGGTTAAATTTGGGTGACAAAAGGGCCGAATCAACGCTTGTTCAGGGATAACAGGATAGCTATGGATCGAACATGTAAAATATCTGAGAAAAAGCTTACCCTCAACCCGGGAAATTTATTTTATACCGGGTGACTCAAAAAAATCTTCGCACGTTTGACGGCGTATTGGAGCCCTAAAAATTATGCAACAAACCTAAACTTTCTTTCGAGTGATAGAGGAAGGATTAACTAAATCGTTAAAAAGGTCATAACTTTTGGGCCAAACTTAAAAAAATTTATGCCTCAAAATTTAAGTTAGACTATCCTCTTTTTAAAACAAGTGACTTTGGTTTCGATCAAGTTTCCTTTCAGCCCCAAGAAGTCGCCAAACGTACGAAGTTCTTTTTGGGTCACCCTGAAAATTTAATTTTTTTCCCTTTGGAAAATTTATTTCTGGACTAGCCCATTTTCGTAATTGCAAACTTTATTTTAGCCAGTTTACGCTGGCTCACTCACATCTTCTCGCGGGATATCTTTTATTCCACACTTGTTAATACATTCCAAAGGAACTCGTTTGCATTGCTTCATGTGTGTCTAAAAGAAAAAAGAAACGAACGCTTAGTTAGGCTGCTTCTCACCATCTAACGAAACGTGCTTCTTATTTGTCAAATGTCTGCAGTTCAGACTAATTTATTTATTATTTATCAATTATTTACGAATATCTATACAGGATAAAAATAGCTTCAGTCCTAAATACATATTAACACATATACAAGGTATGTTACCAACGCATGTCCTGATTAAGAATCATAAATGAAATAAAAAATAATTTGAAGATAAAAATATAGAATATAATATAAAAATAGCAACCAATTAACAAACCTTAGAATAACTATCATAAAATGATACAAAGCGATTTTGTTTTGTTTTTTTTGTTTCGATGAAATTATCTAATATGTTTTCTCTTAATTCATGATATCCATTACGTAAACATTTGTACGGAAGCATCCAAACAAGCCGGATGTTTGCCACTAGTTTCATCAGTAAAAAATAAGTACTAGTGCCAAAGAGCCGGCGGGTCTTTGGGAAGTTTCAGTAGAAAAGATTACGTAATGAATTTAATGATTAGCAACCTATTAACAAACCTTGACGTCTTTATAAATGCATTTTTCTTTACAAAATTGACAAGCAAACACACGAAATTTACATCTCGATTGCAAATGGCTTTGTAAAGCTCTCCGTGGGAATGAATCTTGACATTGTTCGTTCGGACACATGATATCAGCGTACGGACAAGTTTTCAGATGGTCCTGGAAACACAATACGACAAAAGAATAATGAAAAGAAATATGACCTCCCCGGCAGACACACAACGTTATTTCAACGTCTAAATAACGTTCTGATGATTTGTTTGGACGTCAAAACAATATCTCGTGTCTTCTTTTAATACCGCTGATTTCCCCTAATATTCATTTCATTCCTCTTAGATGTTATTTATTTACAAGCGTTTTGATATTTTATGAGAATCGGGAGTGAGTGAGAATAAGGAGTTGAGTCGGGAATCGGTGATCCCCCACAATATGATACCTTGAATTAGGTGAGAAATGTATTTTGAGTTATGTGTATTTTAGGTTAAAGGTTTGGGATCCTTTAAAGTGAAGTGTGAGAACCCAAATTGGGACAAAAGGCTCCACGAAAATGGGTCTAAATAGAACCTTATTCGAAATTGAGTTATGTCGAAATTGAGGAAAAATAATTGGCTAAGAAAGATCAACGTTAGAACGATAGAAACAAATTTTCCAGAAAGAAATTCGATATAACTAGGTAGAAATTCAAGTTAAGAAATTCAAGTTAAGAAATATTTTGATATCTGGAAGGTTCGTGCATCAATAAATCTTTGGTTGATACAAACATCATTCATTTGACGAACCTCAATAGTACTTAGCTCTCCAGTCCAGTCACATTTCCTCTTTGCATTGTCACATTTTATCATGAGCCCTAAGACAGCTCTCCGTGCCGCTTTGTCCAAAAACACCTGAAAATGAAGAAAAATGAAAATAAATGAAATGAATATCTCAATATTTTACAATTTATGTTATGTTATATTGATGTTCATATTTTACTAATTGGAAAGGCAAATTGAGCTGTTTCAGAAATATTTTCTGCATAGGGGGTAACATAAAATGGCTCCTGTTTGGGGGTAAACTTATGATGTCCAGGGGGAAATCTGTATGTCAGGGGGTATTAACAATTGCCTGGGGGTAAACTGCTGTTCAGGGGTCAGAAATGTAAAATGTTGGTAAATTATTATTTCCTCCACCCCCGTGCACAATTCCATCCTGGAATATCCCATTAGCATTCCCATAAAGAGACGTTGATAAAAAATAATTTGATATTACCTTAAAGAGAAGTAAGGGATTTAATTTCATGGTTTTGGGTATCACGGGGGTGATTTAGCTAACATTAAGGTCCTATAAGCCCATCAAAATTTATATTGAATTCCCGTAAATTTTTTTTTGGGAAGGGGAGTTCTCTCTTAAGGGAAATAATTGAAAACTTGAAAACAGACTGAAAAAAATCTAAAATTCAGTAATAATTTAGGATAATTATGCAGATACCTTTTCTACGTCAACTTCTTGACGGTCTAACGGACAAGTGAGGATTCCGCCATTTTGTCTACAAAGTAAAAGTGGTATTTTATTGATTTCAGTTTTCTAACAGCCCTAACCAATAAAAAGCTGTAAACTGTTTTAAAGTCAGGATTCCGCCATTCTGTCAACAAAATAAAAGTGCAGTTTTCTTCATAATAGTGAAGGTCCCTTGACGACGTTTATAAACCTCCCTCCATATACATGTCCAGATTTGGTGAACTCAAAGAAAACTTCTGTGATAAATAATTTCGAAAAATGAATTTATTCTTTAAATGAATCATTACGTGTGTAATTCACCAAATCTGGACATCATTAGTAGCTAAAGTGCGTAGCTCCCTTTTAGTAAAAGCAAGAAGCAGTAAGAATGTTTCAAAGCTTGATTTCAGAAAAGTTGAGAACATTTGAAGACTTTCATCCTTAGAAATTCTAACTTACCTTCGTTTAATCTCATTTAAACAGGACTGGCAAAACCGATGTCCGCATTCTTCCAGCTGTACAGGATCTTTGAACGCCATTTGACATATTGGGCATTCATATTCGCCCGGAAGACCGTTAATGAAGTCTGCATCATACCCACCGAGTTGTGGGGAATGGTCAATGTCGGTCATTTTGCCTTTGTTCTTTCGGTTTTGTTGTCTGTTCTGGAAAAACAAAATGAAAAAATCGACGTCAATTTTTGAAATTATGGAGAGGAAACATCCGCCGATGGGCAAGCTACTAAATGGTAGAAAGGAAAACAAACAATAAAAAATAGGCCAGCTTAATCAGCTTGAGAAAGAAATTAGATGTTCAAAAAATAAATTTAACTTTGGAAATGATGGCAATATTTTTAGGACATTCTTAACTTTTTGGCCAATTTCATCATTAAGCGTAATTCTTATAAAAAAAAGCGTAAAAATGCATGTATTATGCTTGAAAACATCAGGATTTTGAAAAAGAGCAACTAAACTTTCCTTAAAACCATCCCATTAAAAATATCAAGGATAAAAAAGCTAAGAGAAAATTATTTTCAAAAGATAAAACTACGACAAAAAACGCAACAAAGAGAGAAAAGATTTGTAACATCCCAGCTTGAGAAGATGAAAACACTTTTTCTCTAAGTTATATATGTTTCATAATGTAATTTCTCAGCAACTATATTCTGATTTTACCTCCATAGAAACACTTGTTGTAAAGAAATACTATTAATCTAAAAATATTCTCTTGAAAGAATCAAAAATATTGATTTCAATAGTTAATAAAAAAACATCGAATCGATATTCGACAAACGAAATCTCAATCAAACCAATTCAAGATTCTAGGTAGAGAAAACTCTCAAGTTGTCTTATTCACACAAAAAAAATCGAGCATAATATTTTAGTAGTGAGACCAGATGGTTTTTTCAGTTTAGTTTGTTGTTAAAGTAATATCTTCATTTTTTGAGATGGGATAAACTATTCTGCTACACCCTCCATCAATTCTCTTTTGAAAAATTTCTGTTCAATAAGATAATGCTGGGAGATTGTCATTTCAAGTCAATAAAAATACTATCCAGAAAAAGGGAGATTTTTTTCTTCTTCACTGTCAAACAAGTGCTTCCCTCATGATAAAAAACATCGACGATGGAGACATTGTGTGTTAAAACAACTAACTAATAAAATATTCAAATAATTCTTTCAATATCCCTTTCAAACCCCGTTTTTACTTTGGTTTTTAAAAAGGGGAGTAACCATTGGCAACAAGAGTATTTAAAGATGGTGTATCGCTATTTAATAAAATCTTCCAGATATATCACTGACAAAATAAACATTTTGACAAATTTTTGACAAGATTTATAGAAAACAAGTTGAACATGATTGAACCTACCTGAAAATTGCGGGAAAGCTTGCTTAGGGAACCATGATAAGAAAAAGTGTTTGACGTTGTCAAAGAGGCTCTCTAGACAATTATTTGCTTGATTTTAACAAAATGTGCTTATAAAAAGCATCTAAAATTAGAAACATCCCCTAGATAATCACCCAATTACCAAGTATACCAAATTTCAGCCGAATACAATCAAATTTTGGCTCTCTAGACAATTATTTGTTTGTTTTTAATAACATGTGCTTATAAGAAAATTGAATATGTAAGAACTGCAAGATTTCTTATGAAAAAAATACTTTTCAAAATTTAGGACCTATGAAATAGAACAGTGTTTTCATGCTGAAAAAAAACTTGTAAAAAAAGTTCTTATAAAGTAAAAATGTCAATTTAGACCCAAACAAGATTTTTCCGGGAAATCCATTTCAGCCGATTTTAACCTACTATGGCCCTCTAAGTTCCTATGACCAGATTTTGAGCAAAGTCCAAAAAACACATTTTTGGGCCAATTTTTGGGCCAATTTTGGCCAAAATATGCCGAATAAGATTCTTTTTGAAAAATCCGGCTCCGTCACTGAATGTCTGGGGTTTATAGTCAACTAGCACTGTGAAAAAAATCAGGACGATCCTATGACTAGATCTCGAGAAAAATAATGTTTGTAGACCTTTGCAATACGAATTAATTTGTAAGTTTTCCTTTCGGTCAAAATCAAACGCTGATCAGAAGGAATTCAATATAATGTGTGGAAAAAGAACGAAGCCAGGAAAAAATGAATATACAAGTTAAAGGTCGATAAGTTTAAAAGACCAATTTTTGGGTTAGTTTGTAAAATACACGAATCTGGCAGGTAAAACTAAAATCGCCCCTACATAATCAACAGGCATGGAAACGTTGTTTCAACGTCAGAACGTTATGCGGACGTTGAAACAACGTTGTGTGCCTGCTGGGTACCAAAATCTTTTTTCAAAGGGATTTTTTACTAAATATTCCGGTCATTAACACAAAGCATATAACCCAGCAGACAGACAGAAGACGTTTTTTCGGCGTTTTTTCAACGTCTTTACAATATTTTAACGTAGTAACGTCGTCGTAAACAACGTTGAAAAAAACGTCTTGTGTCTGTTGGGAAGTAAGCATAGTGCAGAAAATATCACCAAAGGTACTAAACGTAATACTGCCGACATTGTTAAATGTGAGCGGAGATCTTTAATTTGAATTTGAAGATTGTCCTTTGAATTGCTAAGTCAAATATTCAATAGGTTAGCATTGGTTATTGAGATTTATTAAACCGAGGTGGTATGAAACCCTAAAAACAATAGGTAAAAATAACGCTTAACCCAAACAATCCGTCAAACAATCAACAATGACCCAAACTGAAATCGACACAATAAAAAAATAAAAAAAATCATAAAAAAAGGTTTTAGCGTTGAATAATAGGGGTGGGATATCGATAATTATTCAATGGCCTTTTTTGCCTACAGGTTAAATAATAATAAGCTTTTTACAATTTCTGGTTGAAAAAAATCAAAATAAAAAATATTATGATATATAATATATCTTGTGATTATTGTGAAAAATTCTTAAGAAGAACTACTACGTACCATAAACATCTTTTTTCGATAGTCTATTAAATGTGACGAGCAAGTGTACCAAAAAAGGATTTTTAGAGAGAGAAAATTCTTTAAAATGCTCTCTTCACTGAAAGGTATTTCAAATTGTTTCAAATTCATCGAAATTTTCATCCGTAGAAAATTTTCGAAACGAAACAGAAATGAAGAACTTTGAAATACGACAGGCATACACAGAAGACGGAAGGTCTATATATCAGGAAATCTTTGAATGACTAAAATCCCTAAGTATTTTTCCTTAATAAAAGATTTTAGTAAACCCCTTAGCAATTTAGTTATTCAGGGATCTCCTCAGATAAAGATTAAAGAATTGCGTTTTTGAGGCAAGAAGCAAAATAAGAGAAGCAAAATAGGAGAAGAAAAACAGCATCTATGACAACAAAACATTTTGATGCGTTGTTTTTAGTTTCGTTAGCACCTCGTCGTTTCAAAAAGATTTTCCAGTCCTTCGTATTTTAAGAATTTTTTATAAAAAGCTTTGAAAGTTTACAGGCTTGAATACAGAGGTAGGCTATCAATGGAGAAGTGCACTTCATCCTATTGCCATATATATAAAAATTAAACACTCTCCTTGAATAAGATAGCCTACTTCTTATATCCATAACACATGGTTTAAGAAAAAATTTAGTATTTATAACTGCTGTCAGAACTAGCTTAAAGAAACTGTGCTCATATCTCAGTCTTGCGATGTTCACTTCAGACCGCGGTATCTGTGGCTTATGACAATACATACACTCATTTCTTTTTATAAGCATAACGCTTATAAGCATTCAGGCTGAAATTGGCAAAAAAATCAAGCATAATGCTAAAGCATATCTCCAGGTTGAGAAAGCTCATCATTTCTTTCTCTCCATCGTTTTGTCTTTTTTTCACTTTCAGAAAAACAAAGAAAGGAAAGAGGGCAGAAGAAAAACAACGGAAATAAGATGGGAGTCAAAATCAACGGAACTTTCAATTTTACTCTGATAAGCATATGCCTAAGCATAATTTAGGCTGAAAACGAAATTTTGCTAAAAGCATATTGAGCCTCAGCCCGAATTTACTGTATGCTTATAAAAAAAAAATGAGTGTAGTAGTAATCCACACAAAAACAAAACAGCCGTTGTAGTCCTGACTCACTAGCAACAGTGAATAATGCTGATTCAGCATTCACTGATAAATATGGCCGACAAGAACCTTTTTTAGCAACTGTCATCCGGGTGCTAAAGTTAACCATTTTTTTCATTTGGATAATACAGGTTTAGGCAAGAGATTTCTTCGTGAAATGAAAATGACATAGGTGGCTATTTTTGGCTAATTATCTCTGGTGGACTAAAGAAAGAAACTAACAAACCTGATGAGATGTGAAGGGTCTATTTACACGAGTCAATAGCATTGTCCAACAATCATTTGACTGAAAAGAAAATTAAGAAGAAGACATTAGAATAAAATTGACGTTCAAAGAAATGATAAAAGAAAAGGTTTCGTCAAAAAGAAATATTCTTGAAAGTTTCAGATAGAGCTTTGGTGAAGGTTGCAGTTATCTTCAAATAATCCAGTTCGTTTCCAAAATAACAAATAAAAAGAAAATAAACCGGTAGACGTACCCCGATAATACAACATATAACAACATTCATAAACCAAATTGAAGATGTCTGAACTCTAAACAGAAAAAATACAAAAAAATACCATTCAACATTATATTCGATTCACCTAAAGTGAAAATATTCAATATTAGAGTATCAGCGATTAAGGAAAACCTCTTATACTCTTTACTCTTATATCTTAGCCAAGAGGAGAAAAAAAATTAACATTTTTATTTTCTCGCAATAATATTTTTTAACCATTTCCTTTTCTCTCAATGCAACCAAAAATATAATAATCACAGGAAGAAATGATGAGAGAAAATGAAAAAATAGAGAAGGGATACTTCGCAAGTGTCAGATGAAGAATTTTTCTAATTTATTTAAACAAACAGTTTTGTAAACTTCTCAAATGAGAATCAAACCAAGCATTAAGATTTAATCGACCTGGCAAAAATATTTCTTCCCCTCACGCGATACATTTTCGAAGAGAAGGCACCGGGTTTACAAAACGATGGTATTGTGAATCCTGAAATTTGGCTTTCAAAATTGTTGCAAAACCATTTTACCCTTAATTAAAAGTGTTTTTTTTCCAAATTTCCCACCAGTATTATTTTACGCCCTTGCATTGCATTTTCTCTCATTAACCCATGTATTTCCAGAACCTCGAAAGCCTATTTTTACGGTCCACACATACCAGTCGGTCATTAAGGGAGAATGTCCTCCCTCTCCCCCGATTTCCGTTTGGATCACATCACTTAAACACCAATATCACCATAGATATGAGATCACCACGGGTTGAAGAAATTTTGAGATTTTTCCCAAGATATTGTCACTGTAGAGTTGCTTATTAGAGTTGTTTAAGAAAACGACAATCACCTAAACAATTTCACAGTAGTGAAAACAGCTTGCTCCAAAAGAAAAAAAAACTGAAATTGAATTTCACAGATGGCGAAACTACGAAAGTAATAAATAATTCTTCCAAAAACATGTTCGGATGATCTCAGCTAATCCTAAGTTTTAAAACTTTTGCTTAATTTCTGCCAATAAAAAATTCGAAAAAATTTTAAAGAGAATGAGAAAATATGTAGTAGGTACCTGGAAGTGCGATGATCAGCATTTCTAGTTCGATTCATTCATCAATCTTAAACGAGTCTCTTGTACAAACTGTAAAGATATTATTAATTATGAGAAATGAAATAGAAAATTAAATTAAGTAGGCGCACAGCATTTATAAACCCCTGTTAAAAGGAAATAGACATTACAACCATAACATGGGTTGATTTCTCACATAAAACACATCGTCCAATTTGAGACCACGTACCGTTTTTTTAGTGCAAAAGTCTCTAAATTATTTTGTCTCGATGCTTCGTTCTCCAACCTCGTTTAAGAGACTTCACTACGGAAGATTTAAGTGATCTCAAACTGCCAGGTCCATAACCTCTCACGCCAAAGAGGATGATTTCTTAATAAAGTCATGTGAATTGATATCAGAGGAGGGAATTCCAAAATGTCTCCACAATATTTGGAAATATTTAAAATATTTAGACCTGGAAATATATGGGTAGCTCAAAAGACTGATATGTTGATACTATAAATCAACATAAAGGGTGATGGGCCTTCTGAAAGAGCCTAACAAATGAAGTTCAACGAATATTCATTTGTTCAGAAAGTTATATTCAGTATTCTCAAAATTCCTAATTAATCATTTCATTATTTACAATTCTTTTCTTCTACAATTTGAATTGCCGCAAAGAATGAAGCTCTGTCGAACCCGACAAAGTCATTCAAATCTAACTGAATAAATTAAAATTGCCATGGCAATAAACAAAAGTACCTGAAACATTTGTGGCAAACAAGTTCCATATTAAAAATTTCGCAGACAGTTTGGATGTATAATTTAGTAATAAAGTATATATAAAATGCATAATTCATCTCAACATGTCATTATTCTAGCTCATCTAATTCCTGACTATAATGTTTCTAGTATACCATCACCAATAAGCAATTAGGGTAACTTTCCAAGATTTATAGAGCTTATATGCTCACAATCGTATGCATGTAATTACCAACATAATTACAATACTTCATTTTGTCGTCGAGTTAGTACTTAATCAACCAAAAATGCTTTTATTGAGAAGGACCAGCCTTTTTTAGAGAGCTTCCCCTTTTTTAAAAGATACATGATATTGTACAATTTGTTTATTATTGTATTGATTCATCTGTTGGTCCATCACCTAAAATATAATAGGAAATAATTTATCTTACATCAAAATTTAAAGAAGTAAAACCAATAAAAAAATAAACGAGGCATTGTTGTTCATAGTAAACACGCACGATACAAATACCTTTCTTTGTAAAAAGCATTTTTCTGATCAATATTATTGGGAATTTCCATTTCAAATTATTTTGAGAAAATTTTCAACAGTCCACTGTATCCTCGGATCAACGCCGGAGATAATTCCGTTTTGTATTGAACAGAGATTTTCAAAATAAATCATGTTTATGTACAATAATTTGAACTCATGTAACTCGCTCAAACTTCCACAAGGATGCAATTATAATTAATATTCAATTTACACTTGTTCGGATTAAGAGACTTTATGAAAGGATGCGGTCGAACACTTTGATCGATATTATGTGAGACTCAAAATTTAAAAAGGTTTGAATCAAAGGAAATTGTATTTTAAATGTACCTTTATATGCATATTCCAAAGCTGATGCGATCGTTGTAATGTCTGTTTCTATAGTTCGTGCCCAGTTCTCTACATCTCCTAACTCCTTCAATGATTGGTTGAAATTTTCCAACATGGTAGCCCATTGCATTGTTTGTTTTGAAAGTTGATTGACATGTTGTTGTAGCACTTTAGCCTCATTTTCAAGTGCACGTTGATTGTTATAAGCTTTCTCAACGCTAAAGTAAACGAAATCAAACTGAATTGAAAATACAAAGAAGATACAAACTTGGGTTGGAGAGTTCAAATTGAGATAAAATTGGGCTATTCCAAAAAAAATCTGTATCCGTAAAAAATATTCTGTTGAGGATGTCGATTTTAAACACCAGCCACCTGGATATTCTTGGTCTTCAAATTCTTACCCCCTGGATATTTTTTATTTGGAAATTTCAAACCCCCTGGATATCCTATATCCTCAACAGGGTGGAGGGGGTATGAATTTTTTTTCTGGAAAAGCCTATTCTAACCCAACGTTAATCTCCCTTCCACTAAAGCAGGAAAGAAGGGGGGGGGGTGGTTAAAGTTCAGTGACACCGCGAGGGCCAACCATGGTTTTGTCCGAGGGGGCAATTTTGAAAATTGGAATCTTTTTTTTATCTTTCATCATATTTTCAGTGGAATGTCTTTCTATATTCTTTTGTTTTGTCATTGGAACTCTTAAACCTCCAGATTTCTAATCAGGGGCAAAATGAGCCTTTTTGAGCGATTTTTCCAGCACTGGAGTGGGCACAGAGAAAGCGATGAGAAAATCACACAATCAGTGTTTTTACTGCTCATACATAAAACTAAAGCTTTAATTGTCGATAAAGAGGTATGACACGGTTAGTGGATTATAAAATATTGGCAATTACAACTTGATTAGCTTACTCAGCATTTAGTGAATCAACAAGTTTTCCAGAAAAATCTTTGACAGCTTTCAATGCTACTTTCTTGCGCTCCTCTGAAAAAAAAGAAAAATAATTTTAAAAATACAGCTTTTTTTGCATCTCTTTCGTCCTGAAAGAAAAATATTAGCCAAAGTAAAAATTACTCATCTTCATGAGCAAAATTAACAGAAGATTTGCATCTATCTATACGTAGAATTATTTTCAGACAACAGGGTTTTTTGCAGCAGTGGCTAGACTTATTCACCCTTCTAAATCTGAAATGCAAACCTTACAGCCATTGCAGCAGTTAGAATGTTTTACAGTTTAAAGAGATAATAATAATAAAACAAAGCGTGAGCAGACTTAGATATAATAGAAGCATACAATGAGTAATCACCTTGTTGTTCTTTGATAGCAGCCTGGTTGGCTGTGTGGTCTTTTAATGCACGTGACAACATTGCAATGATTCTCTTAATTCAATTGTTTATTAAAGATGTGCAATTATTTTCTTTATTATTTGTTTCTGTGAAAAATAAAAAAAGTAAAAAAGTCATAAACAGCTCTTGATTTATTGAAGTATTTTTCAGATTGCAGCTCATTTCAATAAGATTCATCTGGTAAAATGTAGAGAGTCCCCAAAAACTGAAAGGTTGCACTGGAGCCGAATGCCAAAATTTATTTCATATTATCTATTTTCCATTTGATCTGGTAGTCTTAACACAAAAACTTCTAGCCGCGTTTTCCTTCGTGCTTTTTTAAAAATTGAAAGTTTTAACAGTCGTTTTTCACTTTTTCATATCAAAATATATTCAAAAGATCAATAAAATGATTTAAAATTTCTCTAAAAACTTTATCTAAAGGCTATCAATAAATAGAAGAATATTTTGGAAAATTATTCAATAAAATAATGTACATTTCATAAGTATATAACAAGACACACGTTCTGAATTATTATTCCAACATTAATAATAACAGAACAAAATTAAAGTACAAAGTGTTGCTACGAATTTGATCCTGAGTAAAGATCTAAAGAGTAAAGAGAGGTATAGTAGCTGTGAAGAGAGAGGTTTACAAAAAATGAAAATAAATGATTGTTTTTTTAAGGGCTAATTGACTTTTGGATTTCAAAGGGAAAATTACTTATAATACACTACCAAGGCAAGGGATATTATTAACAGTTTATTAACTTCAGTATCAGGTAATATCTCGCCTATCTTACCTCAAGTAAACAAAAAAAGTTAATTCAACTAACCCAAGTCTACCCATCTTAAAACTGTTAGTATCTTACTCTTAGTTGCCGAATAAACTAAAAGGGGAGGGGGGAGTCAAAATTAATTGGGGAATGGAAAATTTCTGAATTTTAATAAACATGGGGGATAATTTCAACTGTTGAAAAAGCTGAAATAGGGCAAAAACAGGCTAAAAACAAGCTATTCGCAGCAAAATAAGAGACTTAGTTATGGTACTTGAAAAAATAAAATAAATAAGGGGGTTGGAAATAACAGGCGGGGAGGAGGGCCATTTATTCGGCACCTAAAAGTATCTGCTTTTCAATCTTCAGTCCCGCAGTATAATAATTTCATAAGAGCATTTCTAGGATAAACAAAAGAGTTTGGTTAAATAGTATAAGAAAAGAGTCATTATCAACTTTCTAATCATCTTCATCAGAGGAAATGGTAATGATAATATTATCCATATCTACCAGTGATTTCTGTTGATCTTCATTTGGAGGAGTATCAACAGAATCAATGTTCTTCAGCTCCTCATTATCTAGAAGATCTTCCTCATTCTTTACGGACTGGTCGCTTACAGAGTCTTTGGAGTTTTGTAGTTGTCGGTCGGTTGATTTCAAAACTTGGGGTAATTCATCATCAGTATCACTATCTTCATTGGCTGGGGTAACCTTGTCTTCATCATCATGCTCGTTCTCTGGTATGTTTTCTAGAGAGTCATCAAGTACAGTTGTATCAGTTCTTATATCAGTAATTTGATCAATTGTTAGTTTTGAATCTGAATCGTTTTGCTCACTGACTGGTTCCTGTAATTCTCCTGTGTGTAATGGTGGCTTTTCAGCAACTGATGTGGTTGAATTTGAAGTTTTTAATTCTTGGATGTTTCTTGATAATTCCAGCATTACATTTATGAACATGTTCCTCTCCTCATTCTGTGACTTTATAAAAACATGAAACCTTTGGGCAAGGAAGTCATGCTTTAATCTTAATATCTTTACATCCAGATTCCTTGTCCGGTAGCCACGCCATATAGTTTGAATTTTGATAGCAGCTTTTTTTCTTCTTAAAAAATTTTTGAAACATTTTCTCTGCAAGTATGCTTTAACTCGACTTTGAATTATAGATGCTGCAATGTGTAGAAGTTTGAAAGCTTGCTCTTGAGTCATTAAAACCTTTTGGGGACTTGTTGGCTTGGAGATAACATAGTTTTGTGATTGTGCATCAAAACTGTTGACCAGAAAGCTCTGGGAAGCTATGGTGTCAATATCCATACTTGAATCCAAAGGAACAAATATGGATTCAGATTGCAAGAGTGATTCATTCATCTTTTTTTCAAGTACTAAATGAAAAATGTTTTTATTGATTGAAAATATTTCATATATATATAACAGTCTTCTGTAGGAATCAAATAAAAAAACATCAATAACGAAACTGACTTTAAATTTAAATTAGCACACATATTGTATTCACCTTTCATACATCTTCAATCAAAAAAGTAAGATTCCCAACCAAATCAAATGGTTGCTAGATCAACAAATGTAGATTTGAGCCCCCTGAAAACTCGGGAAACCATGCTAAAACTCAATGGTTTAATTAGTACGCATAAAAAAAATTACTTAATCAAGAGGCCCAGTTCCTAATTTACAAAATTAAAAAAATGTGCTATTTTTTATAGAGAAATTCATCTGACTGACAGGCAGTGTGTTTAGGTTTATTTGTTGTTAAAATACTTTGTATACAATAATAATACTTTTGTATCTATTCAATCAAGTGCAATAAAATATTTGCCAGCATAAACTAGGGCTTTGTTTTTCCATTTATGTGGTTAAGTTACAGGAGCCTATTTTTGCAACTTTGTTAACGCTATAAGAGTTTTGTCAGCAACAACCTTGGACTGACTAACCAATTTCTCTCACATGGAATGGGTTGACCCTGGCGCTGCAGTAAGTGTGAATGTAACCTTGGTCTCCCAGGGGTTATGACGGTGATAGGTATAGAGCTATCTACGGTATTCCACATCACAATCCAGGTAAGTGATTATGGCATAGTTTTAAAATTTATGACAAAAATTCTACTTTTTGCACTTTTTGCTGATCAACATTTTTGCAAGAATTTCATTTGATGGTTAGCTTTTAAATATGTAGTAGATGTTCTGTTAAGATTTGGTTACAATATTAGACTATATATATACTGTTAGTAGTATTTTTTTTTACTCAAAACTGGTCATAAATATAAATTTGCAGCTACAGTTGACATCATATTCTACTGTACATTCAAATATGCTTCTTAGGGTGTGGGCTATTGATACCAAACATTACAGTAAATTCTTTACATTTCTGGACATGTCGTAACTTACTCTAGTTGCACTTCATCTTACAGTACAAGAGATAATGTATTTTTCTTGTTATTGGTAATTCCAAAAGATTCGGTGGGTGAATAAACTTCATTTTAGCCTTAAAATGTCCGCAGAAATATTTCACTGAACGATATATAGTGAAAGAATCATACAAATTTGCTGGTTTGTTTTATCATAAATTTCAACAAAAGTTTTTCACATCTAGTTTTTTTATTTGATTCTTCAAAAACCGTGTGACAGACAGGAGAGCAAAATTTGATCTAGTTGACAGTCAGGAATACCTGCAAATTTGCACATTCATGGCAAAACCGATAAAACGATAAAAAACTATCCTAACTTGCAACTAATGTGCAAATTAGTATATCATGAAAAAAGAGCCTTAATTTAGGCTCCAAATTAGGAGGTGTTGCCGAGTAATGTGCAAATTTGCAGGTATCCCTGACTGTATGACTGTATGGAAAACCCCCAGAATCCCCCAGAAATTTCCAGGAGATCTGGAGGGGGAAGAACTTAACCTTCCTTTACCCTCAAAAACCCCGGAAGTCCCCGAATACCTCTGAATGCCTGAATGCTCCCGGAACGTCTCCCCCAGACGTTGTCAATTGAAATTTTTGATTGTTGAAACAATATTGGTGTTCGATTGCCGAACACAATCGAATCACCAAACACCAAATTTTTGGTAAATTTTGATTGTTTGATCGTTCGGCAATCGAAAATAATTTCCGTTGGATTGTGTTCGACTGCTTTCGATTGTGTTCGATTTTTTAATTTTTCGTTAGAAACGAGAGAGAAGCAAGAAATTTCATTTGCGATTCGTGGTTATCTTCCTAGCTATATGTTATCATATAGATCAGCTAATATACATACAGTCTTTTTTAATAAGAACAATATCAAACATAATCGAAACAATCGAAACCAATTAAACATTTTTGGTAAGATTCGATTGGTGTTTGATTGATTTCGATATTATGATTGCGATTTTTTGTTCGATTGTGTTTGATTGACATCGTCTGGTCTCCCGGAGGTTGTCCAGGGTCGTAATCTACCGTCAAGGGGTGATACTTTGCATTACTCTGCCATACTTACCTTATTTCCTTTGTTCTCCACATTAAATTCCGGTCATCAGATTGAATCTCCTGTTTACAGATTGAAACATGTAAATCAATTACAAATCCAAACATGTAGATCAGATTTCCTAGGAAGGTAATTAAAAAGCCCATTTAAAACTTCACAAGCCCAAGTTAGAATGTTTCTTGTTTCTTTGTTATTATCCCCCTGAGAGATGCTAAGCCAAAAGCGAAAGTAATTTTAAGTGTAATGTTTTCAGAGGATGGCAGAGCTGCACTTGAGATTATTTTCAATCAAATCAAATCCTGCACCTATTGAAAAATTTTATCGGCAAAAAAAATAAAAATTGCTTTGAAAATGAAAAAAATGTGAGAATTCTTTTCTTTTCATTTTTCAAAGTATAGCTAGAGTACTAAAAGCTGCAGATTTTTATGACAGCTGTTAATATTTTGAAAAGTCTTGCACTTGAGAAGATTATAGCTATAAATATATTGTTAATTTCCCTCAAGTGCACGTGCAGAATAATGATTATTCTGTATTCTGCACTTGCACTTGAATGAAATCAAGGTCCTGCACTAGATATCTGGAGCAAATCTGCCATACTCTGAAAACTGGGCATGCATTATATTGTGAGTGAAATAAATTACAAGCTCTCTGCTCTGGTTTTAGTCAGACCATACCGGTACTGCCCCATATAATTAATTTTATAGTCTATAAAACTAACAAAGGAGAGATTGACCACATAAAAAACCTTTTCGAAAACAACTAAAAAACATTGATGAACGCAAAAAAATTGATACACGCAAAGAAAAGACTTCACCCTCAACAAGAAAGTATAGAGTGACATCAAACAGTCAGTCACTCAAGTCGTATGCTGGTTTACATCCTTTTGCCTTTGTTTTGACTATGGAATGCTTTAGTAAATTTTAACATGGATGAATGATGAAAAAAATGATATCTGAAGCAACCGAGAATGGTTTATTGATCTGTTCACTGAAAACGAAAGTGGATTTAAATTTGGGATTTTCGCGATTTTCCCCGATTTAAAACGGGGATAAAGGATAAAGGCGCCTAAAGCAGGGGGCGTAAAGTCTGATGATATCTCTAGTTGGAGTTAGTTATAACTCTAGTTAATTGTTAAAACGCTGTTGTTTTTATTCTACGACGCCGGCTATTTGTATGGTGTGCCGATCGCTCCTTATTATTATTTGTAGGTTTGGCGCCCAGTTTATTATCTTACATTCCGACGCACAGATTCAACTTCCTCTTTCTACTTATCACTCTGGACCGTTAGCATTTATTTTGTAGGATTATATCCACTTTTATCTTGAACATCAA